>OMKN01049323.1:2839-14451 GCA_900302345.1 Melanonus zugmayeri | reverse complement strand
TGTGTGTCTGTGTGAGTGTGTGTGTGTGTGTGTGTGTGTGTGTGCATGTGTGTTTATAGATGTTTCATGATTTTAGAAAGTGTTTATTGAGTTTGTGATTCGTTTAAATTAATTCATGCAGAGATTTGACCAATGGTTTTCTGTCTGGTTGACTGGAAAGCCTAAAATGTTCATGTTCCTCATTCATTTCAATGTGACACGTTTCCTTCATGTGACATGAAAAATGCATGTGTAGCCAATAATCTGTAGCCTATATTAAACAAGAAATGCATAGGCCTATATAACGTATAAACGTATATAAACATATATAAACATAATAATAGATCATAATATAATACAATAATATAGGCCTATTATATAGGCTAATAATAATAATAATGTAATTATTATAGAGGAACATTATAAAGCAAATGATCACGACATGGTAACATTTCCAAGCAACTAAATCTTTTTTCTTTTGAATTACAATGGCTAAACATAATAGTTCTGCTACAATATGTATGTGTTACAGTCCGCATCTCAGGTGTATAAACCAGGACCCACGTCCTGTTTGTTTAGTCCCGCCCTCCTCCAATGCCGGCCTGCCATTGGCTACCTGTGCAGGATTGTGATTTGCCTTCACACCAGTTTGCTGCAGTCCTAACTGTCTTACAACGGACCGCGTTGCCCAGGTAATACCAACAGGACATTTGCATATGGGCCTCAGATTTGTTTACCAACCGAACCTAACAGAATGGCACATGTTTCTAACACGTTCAGCGATTTCTGCTTTTTTTTTTTAAACGCACATTTGTCACCAAAATAGGGCGTAGGCCTACCTCAACAGCCATGCATAAATGACTTTTCATAAATGAATTCTCTTTTTACTTTTGCAAGATTTGAGCCACTGAAACAGCCACTTTCCACGAGAACAGTAAACAATTTAAAACACACACATACACACACACACACATACAATCCTGCTGTTTTGGCCTCACACGTCAGATTTAATTAAAGTGGTGTGATTTGCCCGGGGCAGATTAATGGACTAACAGGTCTGGTGTTTGGGGAAGGTGGGAGAGTATTCCATCTTGTTTGCTAAAGTAAATCAAACAGTAGTGTGTCTTGCCTGGGTGTGGTGATGATGGCGGTTTGTCTCAAGATGGTAATGCCTTTTCCACAACCCCTTGATGAATATCCTTATTTGCTGTATCCCGTTTGACCGGGAACTCATCCACACACAACAGATAACCTGATACTTACACCAAGCACATTAGATTCCACTGTCTGAGATTATTATATTAGAGAGTTTCATTTGGTTTTACACTACACGATGATGATTCACTCATTTATTTTGTCTCATACCAAACCACTGAAGTATTTATTTCTTAAGACTATACTAGGCCTATTGCTGACCTCTTGTAAGGCCAATCCTTATTTTGAAGTGACTTCCAGAACAGAGGAGCTGCTTGGTCTGGTTAGTATTTGCATGCTGTGCCAGGGGTTGATTTGAATGCAGTATTACTAGGTCTACAGTAGGCCTACTACTCTGGTCCTATGAGAGATTTTGTCCCTAGGCTCGTCAGTTATACAACATCCTGCATCCTGATAATAAGGTTACACACAGAAACACACACAAGAACATGATACATGAAAACGTATTATTTTCCATCTTACTGAGCAAACACACATGCGCCATTTTGCCACGTTGGCCTACATTAAGGCTGTCAGATAAATGTTTAAAATAGGCTATATATAAAATACGATTATTTCTTTGTGTGGTCATGGTGGATTCAATAAAATGGCAACAAAGATTTATTTTCTTATGTCGTCACACTTTATTAAGTGGGTTTTTTCAGAATCACGCAAAAAATATTTCACATGGGTAAAATGCTAAAAACGTACTTAATGTTTTAAATAATAATAATATTAACAATAACAATAATAATACATTGTATTTATAATGCACTTTTCATAAAATAAACTCAAAGTGCTAAAGAGAGACTTGTTTGAATACAAAATCTTAAATCTCTTTAAAAATGTAAATAATTAAAAAAGAACCTTCCTTGAGATTGATATAAAAACTCTTCATTTTGTGTTCAATTCATCATATTCTCCTATTTGACTACATCACCTATGTATCTGGAGATTCAGGAACAAGTATTACACGGATTACATGAATTGCATGATTTTCCTAGCCTGCTTGAAAATAAAATATACAAATATTTTCAAAGGAAACTAATTATCCACAATGCCCTATACATAGTCGTTTGACACGAGATTTCACATGATCTCACTGCTAACAATGCTTTCACTCTGGTCACACAATGATTAGTGGTTCCCATTTTCTTTTGGCCCATGACCCCACTTTTAGTTTGGAAATATTTTGCCCACCCCGACTTCTCACATTTTTTGCATCTGCTTCCACACAATGTGAATGTATATGTGCATATATCATTTATATGCAGGACCTTTATGCAACCTTGATAAACGTATTATGTTTTTTTTAAAAATGGATCATCAAGACAGCAATCTCCCCGTGACCCATCAGGCGACCATAAGTGGGGACCTGACCCACAGGTTGGGAAACACCACACTTCCATATCAGGTCCTTGTCTTTTGAAACCACCGCCATGGAGCCATGAGATCTCCTTTTCCGGGCTCCTCCAGGGTCCTTACTTTAGACCGTGCTGGCTCTCGTGATGGCGACGGAGGTCCACCTTGCGTTGGAAGCCCTTGCTGCAGATCTCACAGCCGAATGGTTTGAAGCCTGTGTGTTTCCGGCTGTGGGTGATGAGGTTGGAGCTCTGGCTGAAGGCCTTGCTGCAAACCTGGCACTTATGGGGCTTCTCACCTGACAGGGAAAAAAAGAGAAAATGGTTTACTACTTAAGTCCCTTAGCAGACACGTTCATCCAAGGCAACTTGGTTCAGGGTGGATTTTCCTTTCAGATACATCATTCATGAGCAGGTATAGAGGGGGTTAGGGCATCTTGCTCAAGGATGTCTACACGTAGTCTACGGACATTGGGGTTCGAACCCAGAACTTTCAATCAGTAGGAGTTGAACACCCTAACCCACAAGACTATCCTGCCCCCATAAAAGAGAATGTGGCTTCATTATAATTCATTATAATATAATCCTGTCATCAGTTTTTCATAAACGTGTTGTTTTGTTCTGAACATTTGTCGAATGTTCGGTGTGACAGCAGAGACAATATTCATGTTTTTTTTATGGTGTCTATGACATAAAGATAAAGATACATAAAGATAACACGACATAACCCTGCTGCCGAGGAATAAAGAATCGTGCCATTGTTCAGATTTGTCAAACATTCATTGACGAGACATAGAGACTGCATACACTTCCTTATAAGTCTCCTATATGCAAATCCATGGTACATTTGTTTAATTTAATTTTTTCTGATTTATCTGCAGTCATTTTACTCTTGGAAGCAGATATCACTTGAAGCCAGACTAGGGAACGCTGAGGAATAGAGACTCAACAGGTATAATTAAACTAATCTCAACCGATTTGAATAATTGCCAACTGATATCCATACCGGACAAGTTGGCCACATATGCGTGAAACGAAAAGAGAAGGAGGGATTCTTGGAAGAGCAGAGCAAAAGGGAATTGTTTTAATGTTTTAGACACGAGTTTCCCAACCCTTTTAGCCCCACAACCTCATCATTACCCCTTCATCGACACCAAACTTGCACCAAAATGTATAACTAATACTATTATAATTTCATCATTATCATCATTATTAATATTGTAGTGGCCTAGGCATTTAAAGTTGAATAAGTTGAGGCAAACTTCTATTTCTGGTCTTGAAAATATATAATATTTAACTAATTCAGCAAATATTAATATTTAATCGTCATCATTTTTATTTTGTATAACAAAGCGAAAGTCTTTACAAGTACCCCCTGGGACCTGCTCATGTATACCCCCCATATAAAGGTTTGTGTAGCCCCAGTTGGTAATAGACGAGTGGTTGGACTCACCGGTGTGTATGTATGTGTGCTTCTTCATGTCAGACTTCTGGTGGAACCTTTTGCCGCAATACTGGCAGGGGTAAGGTCTGGTGTCAGAGTGGATGAGCAGGTGGGTGGAGAGCGTGGACGACCGCTTGAACGTCTTCCCACACATTTTGCACTCAAAGCTTTTCTCCTGAAACCCCAGAGAAAAACATCCCTTGTTAAATTTGTTGGAGATTCGTCCGCAAAAAAATCTCAGAAAAGTTTGAGCATTGATGTCATTATTCAGGGATTTGAGTTCTCCATTGGTCCAAATAGGACCAATGATGTCATTGGTCCAACTTTTCTTGGACCAATGATGGAAACAGAGTGGATGTTGCAGACTGCGATTTGTTCACAACACGCGTATGAAGAATGCAATACTCTCTCATATTAGAAAATAGCTGAGTGGCACGGTTCCTCTTTAAACTATATAGTTTAAAGGGGAACCGTAGTTTAAAGCGAAACTATATAGTTTAAAGGGGAAAAGTTAGGTGGTTGTGTGTGTGTGTATGTGTTGGACGGGGGGTTATTATGGGATGCATGTACCTGGGAGTGGACGTTCATGTGTTGCTCCAGACTGACGGCGTGGCCGAAGGTCTTGCGGCAGATGTTGCAGCCGAAGGGTCGCGTGCCACTGTGGGAGCGCCGCACATGCACCTCCAGCCCATGAGGCGTCGAGAACACCTGCACCGCAAACAGGAAGTCAGCCCCATGGAATCCTGGGAAACAGTTTTCACCGCAGCAATCCCGCAACCACTTTTGCGGACAATGTGTTTGATAGGAACCTGAGCTATCGTACTGTATGTGTTATGTGGGGTTATTTTGGTTTTTATCAATAGCACGATTCAAATATTACAGCCGCGTCCTCAGATGTGTAGACCGCATAGTTACACAGTAGGAGCACACAACGCATCACTACAACACAATAATATGAGGCTGAAACACATTTACATGTAGTCACTTAGCAGATGCTTTGATCCAGTGACTCCCATTGTGTAACACATCCCGGATTATGGTTTAGGTTTAAAGTCAAAATGGTTGGGTTAAGGTTCGTTTAGAGATTGATTAAGGTGCGGTTAGGGTTAGGGTTAGGTGCGGTTAAAGCCAGTGTAAAGCTCCTTAATGACCTGGATAAAAAGTGTCTGCTACTAAATGACTAAACAGTAAAAGACTACAGGAAGTGGTTCTCCCATACCTTCTCGCAGGTGATACAGTGGTAGGTCATGGAGGTGGGGGAGTACTGGGGACTGTAGTCCAGGGGCTGCTGGGGGGTGGTACTATGGCTGAGGTGGTCGCTGCACAGACCGCCGGCGTGCTGCAGGACCCTGGGGCTGAAGCTCATCTGCCGCAAGTTGTAGGAGCAAGGCAGCGTGTCCCACGCCACTGACGCCTTGTAGTATGGAGGGAACTCGGGCATGCATGGTTCTGGCAGGGAAAAAATACTCTAATATTAATTCATGACTTATCTAAATATGTAGTGGACTGATGGTAATAATTAATAGATTAATAATAGATAAAAAAGAAAAAAGTTACAAAATAAAACATATACAATATGTAGGCCTAATAATATAATTGTCTTATTCTGCACTGGCATATATTCTTTCACCTTCATAGTTACTTTTATTTTACTTTTCTCTTTTAAATTATTGTTATATTTATTGCCTTTTAATGATTCCTTTTAAATGTCTTTGGCACTCTGAAAGGCCTTTCTGTTTGAATATAATTAAAAAATATATGATATAGGCCAATATGAATATATTAATTGATTAATTGAGAGTGAACCACAGCGACTTACCGGCTAGGTAAAAGGGTTGGGTGGGGGTGACGGAGTGCTTGACGGGCTCCGGGTGGACAGGTTGGCAGGACGTCTCCTCTGCGTCATTCTGGTCGCTGGGACTCTGGTCCAGGTGAGACGGGCCCACTGAGGAAGGTCTCGAGGAAGAGTCCGGACTGGACTGTACTGGTTCCGACTGGTCGTCTGTTTGTTTAGAACGAAATCAAGAACTTCACTCATTAAAAACGTATTTTTCCCTTGAATAATTCCCTTGAATAAATATTGTATTTTTGTATTACTGGAGCAGAGGGATTTAATTGTATTGTGAGTTAAGTAAACACGTTTAGACCTAAACCCCGTTCATACAGAACGGGGTTTAGGTCTACAGGCCATTCTAAAAGATTTACAAAAAAAATAGGCCTATATTTTATTTTTGTTTTGTCCTAAAAATTACTTCTTTAGGCCTAGCGTAAAAATACAATTAAATCAGCACGTCGACATTTTAATATAAAGTGACCCACTAAGTATATGAATGTGATTATGTTCCCTTACCTGTGTGTGTGGGGGGCCGGGGCTCGTCGTCATATGATCTGTGCACGTTATAAGACTTTTTCTTTTTCACCAGAAACGACCGTGGCATGTTGAGTCTGAAAAACGGATTGAGAAGTTCTACCAACGCCAAAAATATCAACGTTTATGCAACAACCTACTAGAAATAGGTCTATATAATAGCCTACTATAAATGTTATACACGTGAAATGCCTATGATAAATAGGCCTATAGCCTACCTATTATTCGTAGCTTAATAAGAGTACACAAAAGTACACAAAAAGCGTCATTAAAGTTAAAAACAGTAGTATTATTAATAACATTATGTTCATTATGTTTAAAAACTAAAAAGCGAAATGTTGTAGGCTATGCCATTAGTTGCGCTGTGACAGTAGTAGGCCTATAGTTATTTTGCTGCTTACCTTTTTGAAAGCAAGTATAATCGAGGGAATATTCTCCAAAAAAATGTGTAGGGAGCGTAAGAAGCGTGTTGTTAAATCCAATCCCGAAGTTCAAAAACCAAACCACAGTAAACCATCGCACTTGTCGCCCCTCTTCTCCCCTCCCTGATTTTCAATCAGATAATTTGCGCTGGAATCTGACTGTGGTTTCAGCCAATGAGAGGCCAGCAAGACAACAGATGTAAGTTACAAGATACATATGATAGAGTTACATCACTGAATTACTTCTACTCTGAATTATGCCTATTTAGGTCCTAATTTAATTGATAATAAATAATAAAACACTTCACCTAAACTATAGGCTATAATAGGCCTAACTAATATGCACTGATATCAGATGACTATGTGGGCTATCATCTCAAATCAAAAATATGAACAACAAACCATGTTTGGTTTTCATGATTTATAGTGGACTATGCCTTTTGCAACTCACCCTGTGCGCCTGTGAGATTGCGTGCTGCTGTGAGATTTAGACATGGATACAGACTTAACTAAGGCACCTCCATGGACACACAAACCAAACTAGTCTGAGGGATTAACCATGTTGATCTACACCTATTTGCTTGTTTGTTCCACTTGGACTGATCTTCATTTCGCATTTAATATTATCAAGGAAAAGTTGAATCCATGAGTGGGGGTTGTTCAAGTTTCAATTTGTTGTACAATGTCGAGTGATTCTTATATTTTTGTTTTCTATCCAAATGATATTATAATAGACTTGGTTGATGTAGTTGTCACCTTTCAATTCAAAATGATTTGATGATGTGATCTCTGTTTTAAATGGCGGTTGCTGGTTGCTGGTTATTCCCTGTGGCAGGGAATAAAGAGTCATAAACCTATCAGCCTAAATTAAACATAGTTAATCCAAAGACACACAGGCCTCGGCACAGACTAAAAACAAAGTCACATACTAGGACGTGGCCATATATTTACAGGAAACACCAATGTCGTTGAGAGAAATTAAATATAATTCTATATGGGAAATCAACTAGGGCGATCTATGCCTGGCCATTAGCCTACATTGTCAATGAATGCAAAACGTTATATTCATTATTAGAATTGTTATTAGAATATGCTAAGACGTTAAAATCAAGTTGTGTCCGGAGTAGACTACTGTAAACGTTCCTGCGCTGTGAGTGTATTTTGAGGAGCGATGGGGACCCCTGGTGGCCGTTTGGGGGCATCGCGTCCTGCTGTGGCTGAGGGTCGCTGGCAATCAGCGGCCTTCATTCAGGGCCTGAAGGTCGTCTGCAACCTGAGTTTGTGTGTCTTAGTGTTTGAGGACAAAAGATTTAGAACCAGGGTTAGGGCTAAAAAAGGGCAAGATCATGTAACAACAGGCCTACATATCCTTGCAATTATTGGCAGAAAGGGAGAGGGCAAAGAAAGATGCAAAACAACCATATTTTGAATTTATATAATTCTGAACCTGTTTTGGGTTCTACTTTTGTTAATACAATGTTGCATGACGCAAGCTATTTGTCTTATTGTAAATATGATAAATAAACAGACTCCAAACTGAAATCAAAATGATTAGACCTATATGATTAAATTGTCGTAATGCAGGGTATGTAGGCCTATTCAATAGGTGTAATTTACACTGGGGATGCTGGGGACATGCCCACCACTTTTTTAAATGGACATTTTGTCCCCATCACTTTTTAAAAGCATAATTTGTTACAAATGTTCTGAAAAATATAGCTTGCATCAAGAAATATTAACTAACAAATTACAACAATTTGAGAAAGGTTTATTTGTACAATAAGAAAACATATAGAAATATAGAAATATAGAAGAAACAAATGCGCATTGGATGTTACAACTCATATTCTGTTATCACCAACTTGTCTCCTGTGCAGTAGAAACCATGAGCTCTGGGTGCAGAGCCAAGAACTGTTGTATCTAGTTGTATGTTGAGGACTATGAGTTATTCTGCATTCATGTCTGATACATGTAACCCACCTAGTTTCTGGTTGATTTCATTGCACCTGTTCCACAGATAAGTTCCCCCCGGAGAATTAGTTTGTCCATGGCAATAATAATAACTGTCTGTATTCTTTCTCTCTCACTCCATGGGTGTGATTAACACACATAGAACTGTATATAATGCTTTATGTATCTGAATAAATCTTTGAATCTCTCCATGTGATGCTGCGTTGTGTCCACTGATTCCAGGGCCTGCTTCTGCTTGACTTACAGAGACAATCCTGAACCAGAGAGAGAACTCAGACACATTAGATGATAGCTGGAAACAGCACATAACAGACTATTATCAGCATATCAGACTATTATCAGCATATCAGACAACCAGTCAGCTGGCTAACTCCTTGTCTGGGGGCGAAATCATATCCACTAGAGGTCACCAATTCAACTTCAATTTCATATTCATATCAACCAATCCCATGGACTTGCCTCCAGACAGTGAACACCAAACATGACCGCCTTGGGTAGGCCCACTTACCTGAAGACTGTGGACATGTTGAAGGTTGTGTGTGGCTGGTCTTCGTGTCCCAGACACTCACACACAGCCTTCAATGAAGTGGCCCCTGGTTGAAGATTTGAAATTATCACTGACCTGAAGTGACCTTCGGTAACTGTGGCGCCACCTCGTGGTTAATTGATCGCACTGCAGCCACACGAACTCACGCTATTTTGCGGCTGTCGCGGCACTGAATCATTTGCGTGAGATGAGCGTCCGAAGCCGTCCGCCGAAAGTCGCAGAGATGAGAGGTAGAGGTGAGATTATGTGTTTATTTGATAAATAATATACTTATTTGTAGCATTTGTATTATAATTCCACTGTGTTTGACCTTATACAGAGTGCAATGGGGAGGAGAATGGATCAAGGCACCTTTCCAGAGGTAAGTAAATAAATATTATTATTATTACTACTACTACTACTACTACTACTACTACTACTACTACTACTACTACTACTACTACTAATAATAATAATAATAATAATAATAATAATAATAATAATAATAATAAGACATTATATTTAAACGTTATAGTTATCGGGGGCTGAATACCTTCGTGCTGAGTTGCTCCTATTAGTGAAAATTCTGATTTGTGTTTGCCAAAGTCAACATTTAGTATTTATTTTTTATTCAGAAAGTCGACATGTCGTATGGTGTCAGATATTCATGAATTGAGCAAAATTGTTGGTCATTTGTAACAACAATGAGTAGGACCTACACTATTTTAAGTTGACACATTTGACGTCCATCCTTGACATCATGATCACAGAAGCATTGTATTGGATCACTCTCTATAGGAGGCTACTTAGAGTAAAGTACTTAAGTAGTAAAGTACTAAATCAAATCACTAATATTTACGCCAATCCCAGATGTGTTAAAGAGTGCTATCAGCTCATTTAAGTGGATCCAGCCCACATCACAGCCGCTCACCTAAGAGCTTAGGGGTCTGTTTACATCTGACTTTATTTGTGTGTAATGATGTTCTTCTGATGAGGGTGCCAGTATTTACTGTTTTAGTGACACCACTGTTTTAGTGAAACATGTTAGTTATAACAACTGAGAATGCATTATTTCAGAACAATATGATCATACATTTAATTGGTTTCGTGTTTAGCTACAACACATATAACAACACATTTTTTACATTTTACACATTACAACATATAACATACAACATATATAACATATTTAACATATAACATATAAAACACATACCAAAAGAAACAAACCTTTAAAACAGTTGAAAGAAAAATAGGGCCAAGAAAAGTGTTAAAATGTGGTGTTAAATGGGAAGTGTTAAATCATGTATCAGTCTTGTAAAATGTTAAGATTGGATTTAGCACACATGTCAATTAACTGACCTAACTTGTGTTGAATACACAGATTACATTAGTGGCCATGTAATGGCAATAATCAGTATGTTAATCATTTACTGAGAAAATGACTGTAACCTGTTTATATAACGAGTGAGTAAGGAAGGTGGAAAGAGTTGTAGCCTTTAGTCTCTTCTTGTTTGGTTTTGTTTCCGGATCCTGCAGATGATGTTGGTGAAATCCTCCAGAACATCGTGAAGAACCAAGGTGTCTCCAACACACAGAAGATGAAACACCTGCATAACTTCATCAAGGTTTGGAAAAAAGGAATTAATAATAATAATAATAATAATAATAATGATCCTTTATCCTTTCCTGGCTATCGTCTTGAATGGGAATCCTTCTACCTTAGCTTCTCTGCAGTGTCGGCCATCTGGAGGAGGAGCTGGGGTTTACACACGAGGAGATCATCATTTGGTGAGTATTTGAAGATGTTGATGATAACATTTTCGTTCATTTTTTTGTTCCATTTTGTACAGTCAAAGTCACATTTCTATTGAGTTTTGTACAGTTAAAGCTAAACATTTCTTCAGTTTTGTCCATCTAAACTCAACATTTTCTTCAGTTCTGTACAGTAAGAACTGGTCTTTCTCACATACTCTTTTCATTATAATTTGTACTCTGCCAGTGTGCGGCTGTCTCTGTTGAGTGACTCCATGGAGGTGCGTGCGGCAGGGCTGCGAGCCGTGCGCTACCTGATCACAGACAGCAGTGTCCTGGACAAGGTCCTGGCACTGCAGGTGGACTACCTGATCGCCAGGTGACGTATAAAACCAGCCCTGCATAGTTTTATAGGACCCAGCAGTCCTACTATGTTATAGCAGAACTTCTGGGGGGAGACGGCTGATTTGTGAGACTATACTATTGCTACTATTAAGCATGTTTACAGGTTAGACTATGCACATCCAACCCAGAACCTTCTGGCTAGGAGTTGAAACCCTAAACACTAGACTGTCCTGCACCCCCCCCCCCC
>OMKN01049284.1:6428-19209 GCA_900302345.1 Melanonus zugmayeri | reverse complement strand
GAACCCCTAGGACTACAGGCAAAAGCCATTCCTGAAAGCTAGGGCTGGGAAGTTTCTTCTCCAAGTATCAGAATGACTCCAAGTCTTACTGACACTGAATAACACCAGCTCAGAGTGGAAGTTGCAGTTTAATTCTTGCCTAGAATAAAAAGCACTTTTTGAGTGTAAACTGTTACCTGTGGCTGTGGTATTTAAGCCTAGAAACACAATGGAGCCCCAGCCACAGGCCTGACCACATCCCATCTCAAAGTAGATGATACAACAAACACAAATGAGCATTAGGCCATGTTTTTTGTAGGGTAATGTCTAGGCGGATTTCAAAAAAGCCTCCTGTCTACAAAAAAGAGACACCTGGTAACCAAATGACATTATGGCTCTTTAGAGGTATATAATACTATTTTATACAAATACCATAACAATACCGTACAAAGAGTAATTTGTGTGGTATTGTTGAAATAAACAAATACAAATACTCATTACTTACTCTTTACTTGCGGTTTTATCCCGATAGGACACTGGTAGCATGTCAAACGGAGAGCAAAAGATATATGAGGAAAGGTTTCGGCGGCATACCTGGCCGAGAAGCAGGGTGTGCTCCGTGAATGGAGAAAGAATCTGACAATCGTGATGATGTTGGGGAAAATGTTACATGGCGTATAATTCGTTTAGTTAGAGGATTAGAAGAAAAATGTGCGTGGCATGCTTTATAGCAACATCTGCAAACCGTTTTAAGTGGCTGTTAGCCTTAAAAGCAGTCTGTCTCACAAGACAGTTAACAAGGGGGTCAAGTGTCTCTTCTTCTAAAAGTCCTACAACTGTAATCAGACTCAGTAGTAGGCCTATCTGTAGCCTACCTATATTCCCATATGAGTTTTCCCTTATAGAGAAAGATTAGCCCGTATACAATATAATAGCATAAGCTTAATAATTTCAACAAAGAAATTCATTTGAATATCTTTATATTGAAATTTCATTATTCATGTTTTATTCACCATCTTTATTTTTGTTGCTATTTGTATCTTTTGTCTCTCAAATTGTACAATATATAAGCCTAACACTAAATACAATAACTGCGTTCTTGTCTGAGATGCATCGAGTAATAGAGGTCTCAACTGTGTGATTCGTTATTTGTTCTTTCATATAATTATATAATTAAAAAGGTTAATCTTATTGTTGCCATTATTATGGCGACAGATAGCATGCCCTCATCGTTTCCACTGTGGCGATAGTGAGTTGTTCCTAATGATAATAAACCTGATTCACTTCATTCTTGTGTACTTTCCCCTGTCCTTAGTTCCTTATAAAGATAAGCTATTGAGTGTCAGGCTGTCAATCGTCTGAAACCTGTCTGTGTATCTTGTCAGTGTCAGCTCTATTGTCTTCTGAATCGCTGGGAAGATGACCGCCGTTTGGACCAGACTTCTGGTGCTGGGAGTGGTTGTTGCCGTCGGTGAGTCGAGCTTTTGTTTGGTCTTATTGACTCAAAACCCTCATCTATATAAGCATGCTTGCGGTTTTAATAGTCCTTTTGTCGTATTTTTGTGTATCCACATAGCCATATTTAATCTAGATTCAGTGTACATTTTCTCGAGGTAAAAATGTATGTTGTCATTATTAAGCTTATGCTATTATATTGTATACGGGCTAATCTTTCTCTATAAGGGAAAACTCATATATGGGAATATAGGTAGGCTACAGATAGGCCTACTACTGAGTCTGTTAACGGTTGTAGGACTTTTAGAAGAAGTTTATAGAGACACTTGACCCCCTTGTTAACCGTCTTGTGAGACAGACAGCTTTTAAGGCTAACAGCCACTTAAAATGGTAAATGGGCTGCATTTATATAGTGCTTTTCTGACCAGTGGCCACTCAAAGCGCTTTACAATTAGTGCCTCACATTCACCCATTCATACACACATTCATACACCAACGGCGGTGTCAGCCATGCAAGGCGACAGCCAGCTTAAACCAGTTTGTAGATGTTGCTATAAAGCATGCCACGCACATTTTTCTTCTACCTCCTAACTAAACTAATTACATGCCATGTAACATTTTCCCCAACATCATCACGATTGTGGGTTTTTTTCTCCATTCACGGAGCACACCCTGCTTCTCAGCCAGGTATGCCGCCAGGTGAGTTCCTGCCGAAAACATTTCCTCTTATTTCTTCTGCTCTCCATCTGCAGCACATGGTTTGACATGCTTCCAGTGTCCTATCGGGATCCTTGGGCAATGTCTGTTTCCCTCTGAGGTCACCTGCGACGACTCAAGGCCCAACTGCTTCTCCGGGATGGCACGTAAGCGCACCCGTACAAACGCTACACACAAATCACATAAATGAAATTTCCAAATGAAATGAAAAAATGTCCTCCTCTGATGATTGGTTGACATTAAAATACAGAATTAATAAAGTAGGTAAAGTCACAAATTCTTGGCGAATGTTACGGGACAGAACAGACAGAATAGATTCAGATCCAAAGTAGGCCCAGGGAAATTGTTTCTGTGACAAATGCTCTTAGTAAAATAGAAAATATAAGTACAAAATAAATGATGTATAGGATATCAAAGTGAAGTTATTCAGAATTATATCTATGGGAATTTATGTCAGGATTGATCTTGCATAGTGGCAGAACTTGCAGTGTTTCATTTCTCATAGTATTGTAGAGGTGATGCACTAGGGGCAGACCTAGAGGCGGGCTTTGTTGTTGTTGGTGTTTTTTAAACTGATTGCGTGTTTTTTGTGTCTCTTATAATACATCCACGGTTTGAATCTTGACAGAGTTCAGCGGCAGTGAGAATTTCAGACTTCACACCCGGGGTTGTCTGGCCTCGAACCAGTGTAACCAGACGGTGAGCTGCTCGATCATAGGGGTCAATGTCTCTGCCGGCTTCACGTGCTGCCAGACAGACCTGTGCAACGGAGTGACGTCCACGCAACTGTCACTCGCCGCCGTCTGCTGCGCCGCCATGTTGGCGTCGCTGTGGGCTAGCTAGACGACACAAGGAGCTACATTACTACTAGACACAAGTTACAAATAAATGAATGAATGAAGAAACTATAATATGTATCAGAATTAAATATGTTGATTTCAGGAACTGTTATTGTCTTCCTCCAGGACAGTCACAAAAGAGACTGGAAAATGTTGAATGAATTAAATTAGGTTTTTTTCAACTGATTTAAACAATATTAAAGAATGTAAAAAAAAGAATTAAAAAATGTGTACCCGTTATGTTCCATGTAGTATGTTTTGTATGTGTTGTATGTTTTCCTGCATTACTCCAGCAGGAGGCCTCCTTCACCCTTTCGTTGCTGCACCTGTACCCAATCATCATGCTTTGGAGGTGTTTATTGGAGACCCTTCAGCGGTAGATCTGAGTAAATGTCGCAAGGCAGATTTAATGCTTATCGGCGATCATTATAGCATATGTGTTGTATGTTTTCCCGCATTAATCCAGCAGGAGGCCTCCTTCACCCTTTCATTGCTGCACCTGTACCCAATCATCTCAATCAGCTGCCGGCCAGGTTCAGCGAATCAACTCCTCCTCTGTTGTATTTAAGTTGTGTGTTTGTTCTCATTCTTCCTCTTCTTCTTCTCCATTCCTGCCCATAGCAGCATGAGCTGTCTTTGTTGGTTCTTTTGTTGTTTTCATTGGTTTTAAGGTAAGATGGGTTTGGTCATTCAGTTTTCGCTCTTTTGTTTAGATATTATGGTTTGGTAGTTTAAGGAGGCTAGGCCTAGGCTTCGACGGCCACATATGTGGTTGGCCCGAAAGGCTTCTTTTTGTTTATCTTGGGCCAACCCATCTGACCCTTTTTCTTTCAATTACTTTTTGGCTTGTGGAATCAATTGGGAAATAAAACCCTTACTTTTGATACTGTTAATGTGTGTCTTTAACGGTATCAAAATGACTCTTTAATTATGTTACTGGCCACCTACCAGCGAGCCTTTTAAAGACGGCCGTAACAGTACCTATGCCAAATTAACTCCTCCTAGTTCACGGTCTCAGTCTGAGATGTAGTAGTAGAGGTCTCAACTGCCTGCATTATTTTTTCTTTCATATAATTATATCATTAAAAAGGTTAATGTTATTGTTGCCATTATGGCGACGGGTAGCATGACCTCGTCATTTTCACTGGTCATGACCTCGTCATTTTCACAGGTCACGGCTTCATCGAGCCGTGACCTGCAGCTCTCGCTGGGATGGTTCGCAGCCGAGTGTGAAGCGGCTGGGATGAAAATTAGCACCTCCAAATCGATCGAGGATGCACACTCCGGGTCGGGCATGAGATCCTACCCCAAGTGGAGGAGTTCAAGTATCTCGGGGTCTTGTTCACGAGTGAGGGAAGGATGGAACGGGAGATCGACAGGTGCGGCGCCAGCGGTGATGCGGACACTGCATCGATCCGTTATGGTGAAGAAGGAGCTGAGCCGAAAGGCAAAGCTCTCAATTTACCGGTCGATCTACGTTCCTACCCTCACCTATGGTCACAAGTTTTGGGTAGTGACCGAAAGAACAAGATCGCGGATACAAGCAGCAGAAATGAGTTTCCTCAGTCATCCGGGAGGGGCTCAGAGTAGAGCCGCTGCTCCTCTGCGTGGAGAGGGGCCAGATGAGGTGGCTCAGGCATCTTGTCAGGATGCCACCCGGACGCCTCCCTCGGGAGGTGTTCCGGGCACGTCCCACTGGGAGGAGGCCCCGGGGAAGACCCAGGACACGCTGGAGAGACTATGTCTCTCGGCTGGCCTGGGAACGCCTTGGGATCCCCCCGGAGGAGCTGGACCAAGTGGCTGGGGAGAGGGAAGTCTGGGCTGCCCTGCTGAAGCTGCTGCCTGGATGGTGATGCGGTGGCCGTTCAGTTGAGCGGTCTTTAGCTTCTTCTAGAGACGTGGTGATGGGATTGCAGTTGGCCTTTACAGTCATAGTGAGGTTCATATGGTCATGTGACAAGGGCATCTCATGGACATGTGACAAGGGCATCTTATGGTCATGTGACAAGGGCATTCTATGGTAATGGGCTTTATTTGGTCATCCCTAGACCTACACCTGTTTTAATAGAAATGAAACACAGTTTTAATAGAAACGTTCTGGTTATGAAACACTAAAAAGACTAAATGGCACATTTTGGTCTCATGCCTCATACTTTATTCATTAAATATATGACCTTTTGGAAAATAAAAAAACACATTTATGTACTTGGAATCCAGTGAGTAAATTCCTCTAATAATCTTAACGACAAATTATATATTAGATTGTAGATAAATTCATGTAAAATCAGTTCAGCCTGGTATGAAGATAATATGATGGGCAGAACCCCCCCAAGTAGATATAACAAGACATCCTGCTTCTGCAAGGTGGAGGCATAAAATATTTCACAGCCAACAGTAAAACTACTGTTGCCATAGCAATCTCAATACGTGGAAATATTTTTTAACAGGTGCATAGGTATTTGTGTGTGTGTGTGTGTGTGTTTTTCCAATGCATTTAAAGGTGCTATATGTAAAAACAATTTACTGTACTAAATCATAAAATGACCATGATAGGTCATCAGAGATTAAGGAAATACTGGCTTCTCCGACAACAATGCTACGGCCAGTATGTTCTCTTTTGAAATTTCCATGCCGGGCCGGAACGTAATTAATGTTTTTTGGTCTGTGTGTTTACTATTCTCCGAGTACCCCGGGTTGCCAGATATGGAACAAATTGGCACACAAACACAGCGTGCTGCAGCCATGGAAGCAAGCAAACAAACTGGATCAACTGGGATTGTAATAGATTCCTAAAAATCCTCGTAAAAAGCTCCATGACCACAGCCGTGCTAAAACACAGGTCAGTCTTGGAGTCTTAATCTTGCGCTCATCTCATATAATTTTGCGCTCGGCTCGTGTTCGTTCAGTTTTGCGTTCCCTCTAACCTGGCAACCCGCGTGAGCTTCGAGTTCGAGCTTCGACTGCAGCACCCGTTCTAAACGCTCTGTGTCATTTTGACATATAGCACCTTTAACTGTAGAGAATGGGAGGTACAACAGAAACAACATTGAAGCGTTGGAGGATGTTTGAATTCTGAAAGGAACATTCATTATGAATATCAATGAGATAAATACAATTATATTTCTACATTCGGATGATGTATTGCACAACCACATTAGCCAACAAGAACACAGGCGTTATTTGTGGAGGCACAGAGTTAAGAAGAGCTCTATATATAGCTTCTAATAAAGATGGGACAGAACGCCCTGTTTCAAGGACAATAGCAACACATTAGTGCTGTAAGCAAGTTAGGCCGTGATACGCAGGCGGCGAGAGAGAGAGAGATATTTTGAACCGAGAAGGGGAGTCTATGACATCATCAGCTGACGTGTATCTCGCTGTGTGTGCGACAATTTAACGGGTCAAAGCGATGCATAGCGACGATGACACACAGAAGTTGTGTGTGTGGTGTGTGTGTGTGTCTGTGTGTGTGTGTGTTTGCACGCATTGGAAGGGAGGGGCATTAGATGACCATCTGTCCAGTGTGAGTTAATCCTGCTATGATGAGAGAGAAAGCAAGGACACACACTACACACTACATGGTACACAATCCTCCCTGCTTTTCCCTGGGGCTGTAACTGTGGAGTATGGAGTTATTTTTCCAATGTGATTTTCACCTAAAAACCACAAGTGGTTGTGATTTGTTGTGCATGTAAATCAATGAACTGCACAGAAATGTAGCCATATCATATATTCATTTAGTGTACATGTGTTACTAGATTAACGTTTAAAAGTGTACAATATACGCAATTATCCAGTGATAGCCTAGTCTGACCTGGTCTCGGCCTCTTCCGTACATTTGCACTCATCGTCCTGAACGTCTGATGCATAGAGCAAGTTAATCCGCGTAGCATCTTGAAGAAACGCAAGACACGATCCTCATTGGCTGTCCGAATTGTCACTCACAGAAATGTAGACGTAGCTCTGGCGTGACACGGGTGAATCCGATTTATTCTTCTATTTACATCCATGGGTTTATTCAGTCCACCGGTATATTTTTTTCTGTTTCTTTTTCGTAGACCGCTCGACTGTTGATGATCTGAATCCATCATAAACTTCATATTCGTAGCCACGTTTCTTATATGTAGCCAACCCATAGGTGATGAAACGTATGAACATTTGTATTACAGCGGAGCCACTGCGGAACGATTGTCGATCTCTAATAGCACAACACCGCAAAAAGTGATGTCAAGCACAACACAATTGTAAGACAAAATGCTACTGTAAGAAATCCATTTTCTTATTTTAGTTGGTTTACAAACCATAAAGTCCTGCAGTTGCCAAAACAGGCAAATAGATTGGGCCATATATACTGTGTATTGTCTATATATTACAACACAAATGGGTTGAATGAAGATGAGGAATTTACTCACTTTGCCAAAGACGGTTTTATTCATCTTAGTGAGTAACAGGTGAACCGGAAAAACAACTCATGTCCCAAAGAAACACACAGGCGCCCACTTATCCCCCCATCAGCAACCTGCATACACACTATAGTAGGCCTATGTGATGTTGCTTTTCCATATGTATGTATTTGTTACATAATACATTTTTTACATAATACATTGAATACATTAAATGATTTATCTCTCCAGGCCAAACATTGTTGTTAGTGTGCCGTTACAACTTTTTCCATAAAGCGACGTGATCATTTACGTGCGTAAAAAATGTTCTGGCTTTATGGCCGTATGTCTGATGATGCAGTCGAAGAATACTGCGACACTTGGCTGTAGGATGATCTGATTCAGCAGCCGATCGAGCTTCTTGTTGAGCAGCTTCAGCAATTCGACAATTGGAACAGCGGGCAAAATGGAGATGGAGGAAAACATCTGGAGATTTAGCAGGAAGCTCGAAGCGACTCGCAACGGCTGGAGTTTGGGAATGCAGCCTCTGTGTCCCAGACCTTCCTCATGGAAAGGCTGGCTCTGAGAGACGCGCTCTGCCCTTCGCCTCGTGTCAACACCGATCCGCCTGTAGCAAACTGTTGGGGTCGTCCTCCGGGCTCTCTTGTGGGCCAGCAGAGCTCAGTCAATGAAAGTGTCGCAAGAGACTGGAAATCGAGGCTAGTGATAGCCTAATAATAATGAGAATAATAACTGCTGCGTTTTACTCCTGTAATATTGGTGAATGATTTACTTAAGTCAATATGTTAATTATCATTGCTAAGTAATCATCTTTTTTTGGTAATTTGTATTACTCTGTTATCTACTATCTCTATCATACTTGACTAGTCTTTGCTCTGTGTAATTTGAATAAGGGTTTTTTAATAAGTGACTCAATCAATTTAAATCAAATTATTCTAGTCAATCAAAAAATCTAATTAAATAAATTCTCAGTCTCAATTTGCAATTACTTTATCTCTACCGGGCAGGTAGCCAGAGTAACTGTGTATCGTATTCCTATTGGTGCAGGTCTCGCGATGATGTCACAGACACTTCACTTGTGCTGCGTAAAGATACAGTAGATCAATAGTCATTTGGCTGAATGCCTACAGTCTAGACCACCCAGATACACACACACACACACACACACTTTAACGCTTAAAAACGCATACACATTTTAAGAGTTGACCGCACACACACACACACACACACACACACACGCATACATGCTGACAATTTCAGACATGCATGCATCATTTACAAGCCCTCCTGCAGCGGAGGGCTCTACAGCTCTGGCAGACGTCTGCCCCCGTCTCCCATTTCAGGGAAAAGACTGATTAGAAGGAGCACTGGTGGGAATAGTCCTCTCGAATAAAGCACTGTGACAAAGTAGGCCTTGTTGCGTATGTGTGTGTGTGTGTGTGTGTGTGTGTGAAGTGTTGTGTATATCGTTTTAGGCCTTATACTGCAACCTTTAACCTTGAGCTGGACAGGGCTATGCCATGTTTGTGTGTGTGTGTGTGTGCGTGGTCATGGATATTTGAGTGCCTGTGGCAGACCCATTGCGGCTGAAGACTGGAAAAATGTCCCTTTCATCCCATTCCATCCCATCTCCTTTTCTCTGTCTGTCTTTCTTTCTTTTTGTCCTACAGTGAATCCCGCCCTGGTCTTTCAGGGTTGGCTGGTTGGTTGGTTGGTGAGACTTCACAGCACAGGAAAACAAAAGAGATTGAGATGATCATTCAGAGTTGAATGCAAGGAGCCAATCAGAGTGCTCATAACCTATCTGTTGTTTGTGTCTGCTTTTAGCTTTTAGTCTTCATTTAATCCAGTATTCTCTGATTGCCATGCGCCCGTTCTTTTTGTGCATAAACGGTAATAAGATTGTCGCGCCGGTCTAGAGCGAGAAGTTTGTTTCTCAATGTAAGCGTGGTAAATGTGTTCAGGATAGTTGAGGGTTGTGTGTGTGCATAGTAGGTGGCTTTTGTTCTCAGCTGAAGCTGGGTTGTTTGTCTTTATGTGTGTTTATTTGCCCAGGTTCTCTCATAACTCTCTTCTGCCTCTCTTATATACATTTTCATTTTCTCTCTGCGCTCTCATACTGGCAGGGAGTTCACTCATACTGTGTGTGTTTGTGTGTATGTATGTATGTGTGTATGTATGTCTTACACACACAGTGCCGTAAGGTAAATTGTTAATTTCATCACAGGCTGTCAATGTGTCAGGTGGCCTGGCGTACTCCATCTCTTTATTGTTCCCTCTTTCTTGGTCCCTTCCTCTTTCTATTACTCTTTGTTTCATTGCATAACTCTCTCTTTTCTTTCTCATTCTCTTTCTTCTCTCGCTCTCTCTCTTGTAAATGCCAGGTGGCACCATGTAAATGTGACCACTGGAGGCTGCCTGGCTGCTGTACTGTCATTCTGCATGCGCTACGTTCCACGATGTCACATCCATGATGGTGCATCCGTGATGTCACATCCACAACGTCACATCCACGATGGTGCATCTGTGATGTCACATCCACAATGTCACATCCACAATGTCACATCCACGACGTCACATCCACAACGTCACATCCACTACTGCTACTACTGTAATAGTAGTGCTCATATACAGTAATATACAATGCATGGTAGTGTACAATAGCAGTAGTATACAGTATTTGGTCCTTTCCAGGTTGTTTGATACAACCCCACAGGCGGACGGAGACATTGGTTGAGATAGTAAAAGGCCGCTCTGTGATTGTGTTTCCATTAAGGCCTCCCAGACGTCAGTGAAACGCCATGCTAGCAGATTGTTAATCTTCACCTCAGCAGTTTTCCAAATATGTGACAATTATGTTGTCTCTGCAGTGTCAAGGAAATCCGCTTCATGTTAAAGGAAGCTCATTATCCATTAGCGATCCTTCGCAGTGCATCTTCTCGGCACGTATTTTTTACTGTCACTAATAATACTGATACTAAAATAAATAATAAATAAGATAAAAAGCGAAATCATTTGTGGCAAAGCTTGGGAATAGAGCCGTGGCGTATACTGGCGTCTGGCTTGCCACACGTTGTCCTGCGGCTTTGTGCGTTGGGCTTTACACCTTTTGTGATAAAGGCCTATAATCCTGTTTTATCTTTTGGTGAATTAGTTTTTTTAGGGTGTGTGAACCATTGAACGTGGAACCATCCAATAGCCCCTGCTTTCTAGAACTTTTCTAGATTATTGGCTTGGGCCAGGAGCGACGTGAGACGGGCCATGATCATGTCAAGTGGGTTAAGCAGGCGGTTGACCTGATGGATGTTGTGCTGAACTACCAGTTCATCGTGACACTGTTTTATATTGTGTGTAGTGTACTCTACTCTGCAGGAGAAATAGGCCATCTGCCAAAAATAGACTGCCTGTCCGTGGCTGAGCCACCAGTTAGGTAGACACTGCAATATTATTGCAGTTTTCTAGAAGTACCAAGATAATTGAGGCTGGAGCGAAAGCCAACACATTTGTAATTGATTCGTTTAGCCTTTATATTAATTGACTATAATCTATTTACATGCAATGTTCAGGTTCTCTTTCTCAGACCCTGCATGCAGGTTGTTGAAGGAGAACCAAACCCCACATTTTTCTTCAATTCAGTTTCAATAAGCGGAGGATAGGTGTCACATCAGCGCATTATCAGCAGGTGACCGGGTAACCATATAAGGGGTTTTACATGCAGTAGCACATGTTTAACCTAGAGAGGGGGTCATCTAATGCAAACCAATGTATAAGTGGTTTGGTTTTCCTTTAAAATGTACATTAACCATGGAAGCATCCAGTTGGTTGAATGCAGCAGACTAGGTCAGTAATACGGTCAGTAGTACGATGACTCAAACTACCCGGGGACGTTTCTTCCTGAAAATGTCCAAGTAGCGTCTTATCAAGGTGTTAGGACCGCGATAGCAACCGTTACTATGGGAACATCAGCGAGTCACATGACGAAAACCAAAACAACAGTGATAGGGCAGAATGTGGCCCATGAGCGTCAGAACTCTGATGCTCATTGACACTGCACAGGCATCACTTAAAGATGACTAATGTGTACTATTACAGGGTTAATAGTAATATGCACTACCGTTACAGGTTTAATACTAATGTGTACTATTACATCTATTACGTCTTCTTGGACACGAACATCTCAGCTCATTGACGTGTGAGCATTAGTCGCGGTAGACACTGAATAAGATGACTGATTTAATATGTGGGATACTTATTATGAAAATTATGCTTTGCTATTACGTCTATGGCAGCTCAATATGTAATGTCTGGTAACTTGCATGTCGACGCCTAAACAAATCCTACACTTCATTTATACCATGTTGTATGGAGGCCTACTTTGCTGCAACATTGCACGTTTTATATAATTTGCTTCACCTCGTATCTCTGTCCAACTGAATGTCATCTTGAAGCTGTATTTTGAGCGTCCCGATGTTTTGAGTTGGAGTCTAGGAATGTACAGAGCCTAGAAAGGGTGTTTTGGGTGTGGTGTGTGGATTTAGAGAGAGAGAGAGTGTGTGTGTGTGTGTGTGTGTGTGTGTGTGTGTGGCTGCAGAGTTAAAAATCCCTCCCAAAATGTGAATAGGAGGCTGACAACAGCGGATAGTGATTTTAGTTGACATGGCAACGCTCCACAGCCCATAATACACAATGGAGCCTTAATGCAGACCACATGTGATGGGGCCCACCACACACACACACACACACACACAGACATTCACACATTCACACACTCACACACATATATATTTTGGCGACGCGGCCTGTGATGTGTAATCAGTTTGTGGTTTGTTGGGTTGAGTGCAAAGCTCTCTATAATAACACAGTGAATTGTTGTGTCAAACAGTGTGAACACACACACACACACGCACATGCACATGCACACACAACCTAACGTTTCAAAATGTCTTCTATGCATGAAGCTCACTTGGAAAGCTATCTATTGTGTTCTGGCCTGTTGTGTTGTTTGTATGACGTTGACCTCACATTGAACCAGGTAGTGCCCCCATTTTAATTGGATCTTCCTGTTATGCAGCTTGCTTCTCCTCTCCTATTTTCTTCTCTTTTCTCCTCTCCACTTCTCCCTTTCTCCTCTCTTCCCCTATCATGTTCTCTTCTCCTTCTTCTCTCCGTTCTTCTCTGTATTTAATAGCTGACCTTTGAAACACTATTAGGCCTGTTGTATTTACTTGAATGCGTCTCTGCATGTGTGTGTGTGTGTGTGTGTGTGGATTTTAGCGTGTGTGTGTGTGTGTGTGTTTTAGAGAGTGTGTGTGTGTGTGTGTGTGTGAAAGAGAGAGAGTGTTTTAGTGTGTGTGTGTGTGTGTGTGTGTGTGTGTGTGTTAGACTAGA
>OMKN01049273.1:0-10054 GCA_900302345.1 Melanonus zugmayeri | reverse complement strand
ACGAGGAAACGAGAGAGTGTAGCCTTTACCGCGCTTCATTACCCGTCAAGGTGGGACAGGAAGACAGACACACCAGACAGACGGAGCTACACCTTCCCTCTCCGTGTGCTGCAGTGTAGTGCAAGAAGAACAAGAACATTGTTGTGGCGATCCACGTGTTTAGCCGTATGCACCCGTGGGAGGAAGAGGTTGCGAGTTCAAGGTCGCTACCGTGCACTACATTGTAATCTCAGAATCTCCGGTTTTTTTTTAATGGGTTGTAGTTACGTTTATCTGGCCGGGGGGTGGGAGGGTAGGTGCTGTTCGTCCGAGGAAATGTGTGCGTGCGTCTGTGTTTCAACCTTCGTTGTCTCGCTCGGGGGTCAATCGCACATCTCCCCCCCAATGCAGCCGACGGCGAAGCCACTCTTAAATCACCGTCGGCACTCCTTAATCTTCTGCTCCACATCTTCTTTCCACTCCATTACCATGACTTATCCCTTCATCTGTGGAGGAGGTGAACGGGGTGGCGGGTGGAGGTAGAAACAGCCGACGGAGCCGGGAGGAGTTGGCTGTGGGTTTTTTTCCAGCGGTGGCAGACACTTATTGACAGGACTTCTCAAGGAAAAGGGCAAAGATTTAGGAGGTGGCCGGTGCGCGGGGGCCGGGGCCCCCACTCGCAGCTAATGAACTGCATCCTTCACTATGTATCAGCCGTCCTGTGGCCACTATCTGCTGACAAAAATCGATGGTGCCGCTGTGGTCAAAGACTCGCGGCGGACTGGCAGAGAAGCGTTCACCTCAATATATCTCCTGCCATTAATTGTTCCTCCCTGTGCCCTGTGCCTTGGCTGGCAGCAAGGAGCCTGCCACATTTTATGTGGATTTTTTCTTTTTCTTTCAGGAGTGTGCTGAGCATTTCCTCACTGAATACCTGCTGATTTAACCATGTGACTCAAGCACAGCAGTAGAGAACTGACAACTGAGGTGTTATTTAGGCTTTCACCACGTAGGGCTTAACTTGGTGGGGGTGTGGCGGGGGGATAGGCAGACAGGGTCCTCTTCTTTTTGAGAGGCGGGTAAATCCTGTCTGGAAAACGAAAGGTGTTTCCAAGTGTCTTTCCTCTCGCTAGACTTCAATCCTGGGAACTGCCACTAAATACTGGGTGTAATTTGCTTCTTTCATACAGCACCTGCCTGCGGGGGGACTATCAAGGATGTGGTTGGAGATGTCACTCTCTTTTATAGATGTGGAGTTGGCACTCAGTGGAAAAATTGCAAATTATAGGCTTTTATGACTTTGTGTCCAAGGATACTTGGAACGTTGTCAAATGTGTGTGTGTGTGTGTATGCAGTGTTTTGAAGCTACTGAAATGTATATATATATATAGCCCTTATGGTGTATGGCCTGAACATTGTATTTGTGCTGATTTTGTCTTTGATGTTTCAGTTCTCCGGCTTGTATTGCTTTTGTATGTATGTGTGTGTGTGTGTGTGTGTGTGCGTGAGATGGTGTGTGCATATGTGCATGTGTGTGTGTGTATCCCTGTCCTAAATGTTTTTTTTTCTTTTTCCGGTTTCATTTGGAAAGAAATCACTTTCCAACATTGATTTGCAAAATGCAACCATAATTGCTGCCTTTTCAACCCCAAACTATACTGTTTTTGACTGTTGCGCAACATGTCATGAACTGCATCAGGTATTTCTCTTAGCTTCATTGTCAAATCATAAAGCCTTGGCAGAGTACTTAATGAATTCATGAATTCGTCCATTCATACTTTCTTTCCTTTGAAATTAACTAGGTTTTGATCGATGCCCATGCAATTTGAAGCGTTGATTTTAATGAACACATTGCTGATTGGTAGACAGATAGATAGATATAGATATGCAAATGGTCTATCTATCTATCTAACGATCCATCTACTGTATATATCACTTTTTTTTATTCAACAGCAATCAAAACAGCCATCACTCAATTTCTCTTCAACTGGATGAGGAAAAAACAAACCCGTGAGTGAGTGCAGTGATTTTGTTGTGTTGTGTGAGAGGAACACTTTGCCCCATATTAGGATGTGGAGCCTTTCTCCCGTTGCACTGATGAAACATTTGAGATACATTTGAACTAGATTCGGGATGATTGATGAGAATTAGATATGCACTGAGCAAACGTACGTGGGCTCTTGAGGCAGGCCTGTGACCATACTGTA
Source organism: Melanonus zugmayeri (assembly GCA_900302345.1). Lineage (NCBI taxonomy): Eukaryota > Metazoa > Chordata > Actinopteri > Gadiformes > Melanonidae > Melanonus > Melanonus zugmayeri. The sequence continues at coordinate 7,868 of OMKN01049273.1, read as the reverse complement.
ATATGTTTTATTTCCTTCTTTTTCCCGCTTCTTCTACTGTTGCGAGTTGTCTCTCAACATGCCCTGCAGCCACTCACAATTTCTCATCATATCTTTAAATTCATGAAATTGAACTTCTTTATTACAAATATATTGAAATAGCCAGCTCATTGACGGTGTTCAGCGTACCACAGCGATATTTGATATGAGAGAGACTTTCTAATGTTTCCCCTATAGGAGAAGGGTAGAGTGGCAGTACTATCACATCCTACTGAAATAAGGCCATCCCACCAGCTCGCACATCATTATTGAATGTGGATTGTATATAATTACTCTCTCTCTACAGGAAAGGTGTTTTAACAGAATAACTGTTAGGAATCTCAACTGTCTAAGCGGAAAGGACTGATATTTGTTTTATTAATAAGGATTTTAGGGTTTACCAGCAATATTTTCTCTAGAAGTTCATCAAGTTCTGTACATCAACGTGTTCTGTTAAATGGCTCCAACCAGTCGGTAACCCACTGCCCTAGAATCCAAACAGCACAGACGGTGTTTAATTAGCCTCAACATTAGCCTTAACCTGCTGGTGACTTTACAGACAGGAAATGAATAAGCACCATACAAAAATTAATACAATAAAATAAAAAAAACGGACCAACCCGCAGGATATCTTATTTGAATCATTTCTGCAGTCTTGATTTGACTGTTCTTTGCAACAAAGCCAGCTAAATCTATCACATCCCTACATTCTACGAATCATTTCATAATTTGTTATCCTTAGCTCCTAATGACTTATTCATCTGGCGGCCATCTTGGTTCCATTTTCCTCTTTCAGTTCCCTCACCCAGGTAGCGCTTAGAACCAAGATGGCCGCTAGGTGAATAAGGCCCATGGAGGGAAATGATTGCATTGTGAAACTGCCCAAGTGGTCAAAGAGGAGAAGCACGAGTTCCCTGTGACCTTCAGCATGAAGAATGTATTTTTTGTGTAAGCAGATCTGCCCAACACCTTCCAGCACACCCCCCACAGACTGCCTTATATAAGGTTATCTGCTCAACTACTTCATTGGCACATACCATTTCTAGGGTTACTTCACAGATATCCACACACAAAAATATACAGCAAAAATTTACATAAAACTACCAAATGACCAAAATATCTACAATCTTAAAGGTGTAATTGCGTCGTTTTTTCATAACTTGAGCTCTTTTTGGGATAGGATAGGTCACTTCTAGTTGCATTATGCATGTTTCACGTGAAAATGGACTTCTACCCCCATCGCATGCATTAGCCAATGAAAGAAAATAGATTGTATTTGTTGACGGGGGGGGGTCTGGCGCGAGGACTCTGTCCGCAATTGTATGGTCCCGTTAAAAATTATGAAAACCGGACATTTTCATGAATTTAGAAAAAAACCCTGGACGCCCCGGACAGGACGTGAAAAGTGGACATGTCCGGGCAAAAGAGGATGTTTGGTCACCCTATCATATTATCCACGTTAGCATCTAAGCATGTATGAAATGGGTACAAGCCAGAGATGGAAATGAGCACCAGCCACCAGACAAATGCTGTTGAAATATATTAGTGGCTGGTAGATTCCAAATACATAATAAAAATGTACCGTTGGTTTACTATTGTGTGGTTGGTGGATTTGACCAAGTGGATATAAGTGCGAGTACAAGTGGCTGTATCTCTGAAGACATTTTGTGCGTGAGTTCGTAGCACGGTACAGTCGACGACTGATAACGCACTAGAGAGGCGAGACGCAATATTCGCCTCTGATTGGGTAACATCACTGTGATGGGCAGTGATGTTAGCCAATCAGAGGCAAGTCATTTAAACGTCACGAATATTCATGAGTTAGGGCTGAAAACGGGTCGCTCTTTCCGCCCACATCATTCGCCTAACTAGAACAGCCTGAAACAGGGAGCATTTTTTATAAAACCGGCTCAGGGTGCATTAATTAATACTAGAGAGCACGCACAATTGATGACAAAATGATGCAATGACACCTTTAATACATATTTAAACACCCAAATATATCCTAATAAATATCAATAAGTATCTTAAGTATAAGTCTAAATAAATACATTGAAACAGCACACCGAACTCCCCTCTACCCACTTCCCGTTACCCTCCCAGAACTACTAATAGGTGCGCCAGTCCCCGGGGCAACACCCTTAGACGAGAAGAACAGGCATAGATAAGACAGATTTACATTTACTGTTCGTTTAGTTTAGCATGAGTCTTACATTATACTCTTCACTTAACCAATATTTTGCTACTATTGAGTCAGCAATCAATGCACATTGCACGAGGTGGAACAACCCAGCGTCACATGGACTGCAACATACAATCAATCAATCAATAAATCAATTTGTCAAAATGGATTTAAAATCCTTACAGACATGCAGGAGGTCCTTGTGACTTTTTAATTCAATGCAACATGAAGGCTTTCTGTTAGTCTAAATAATATCATAATCTGTTTGATATTTGAAATATACATTTTAGCAGGTAATTACTTTCTTCCTGCATTTGTTGAGTTTGTCCCCATGGGGGTTTTACTGTGCCTTTTATAGAAACACTTGTTTTTCTGATTACAGGAAGGTTCAAATGTTGGTAGATTGACAGTTGCCACCTACAACGGGATGCTAATTTTAAAATGTATTTTTCTAAGTAAATTAAAACTAATCTATTCTAATTAAAACGTAGTAACTGCATGTATGTACAGTTGGTGAAATAAGGAACAAAGCTACAAGAATGGAGAAAAATATAACTGAAACACTATTTGATTTTGATGAGTTAACCTCCAAAACTTAATCAGTGAGTGTCCTAAATTATGTTTGAAAATACATCTTCCTCTAGGTTCCCTAAAGGACATTTTGAACACAGTTATGATTATTTTATATATAATATAACCTTTTTTTTAAAAGTATATGCGATTCTAAGAGTAAGTAATTATATCTTTATATGAGATAACCCATCACTAGCACCACTAGGAGCAGTGGGCAGCCACAGCGCAGCGCCTGGGGACCAACTCAAGGTCCACTGCCGGTGCCTTGATCAAGGGCACCGGCAGGAGTATTAACCTAACAGGCATGTCTTACGGTGTGGGAGGAAACCAGAGCACCCGGAGGAAACCCATGTGAACACGGGGAGAACATACAAACTCCCCCACCCCCCCCCGGGGGTTTGAACCCAGGACCTTCTTGCTGTGAGGCAGCTGTGCTAACCACTGTGCTAACCACTGTACTACAACATAGTCCTATATTTAGAATATATCATCATATATATATATCTTTGTAAATTGTGCAGCAAACCACAAACATTTCCTTGTGGAAAAAGTAAAGCAATTTTATTAGTAGGATTATAAGATTCAATCTTCTTCATTTTGGCATTCGACCAAGCTGTCAATAAAATGAATTCCGCTAAAAGCTCATTTAATTCCTAATGCACAGTTAACGGCACATTTTTTATGAAAAGTAAATCAAAGTATACATGAAAAAAAAGCATAGCATGCCTCTGCTGTGCTTTCTCCACCCTTAGAAGCAGCAGAAAGCCAACTCCCCAACCCCCCCTCCACATCCTACTATGCACCTATACCTAATTAACTACCTTTCCCTCCCATACTCTTAGCTGTTTGAAGGCCTACAAAGGCTTGGCAACATATGAATGGACTCATTAAAGATTTGTAATGAAGATTCAGCTCATCCCTGGTCGCACCGGCTTAAATGTCACATGTGCTTTTCTTTGTTAGTATTTTAACAGCCTTGACAACACTAATAATTAAAAAAATTAGCTGGTAGTACCAATGTTACAAGTCTACATCTTAGTCTCACTATATGGAATACAACGCCCTTTAATAATATTACATATGTTACATTCATGTGCAAATAACAAACCCAATAATAAACCCACCAAGCACTGTTTAGAGTCATCAGCTTGTATCATGTTGATGAGAAAGAATCAGACTGATTGCTGGTGGTTCATGCTTGTGTGAGTAGAACACTGTCACGAAATAGGATTTGTAAAACATTTTTAACATCACTGCACTGTTGCCTACTGCAATCTTGACAACAGCAAACACTCATCAGCCTCAAATCATCCCAACCGTCATGTCTTCACCTAGCCTCATGAGACCATCCTGATCTTTCAAGTTCACATTCTGTTTCTGTCTGGCCTCGAGCCCGTTCAAAGCCTCTCCAGAAAACACAATGACAAGACCAACCCGAGAGGTACTTTCAGGTTTTACTGGAACTAGATTAAATAACGATGTTAAAGGAAGAACAGAAATTTGCACAGAAGGCTTTTCTCAGAGGAGAATATGTTTTTGCTTTACTTCCAATAAAGCAAGAGTATTACTTTTCATTTTCATCTGATTGGCTGGAGTTTTTTGAATGACGTAAGGTGGCAACCATTTGTGGAAACCAATTGCTGTTTATCCAAGGCCAGACTGATATTCATTGCGAAACGCAAACTCAAATATCTGGATGGTCTCACGAGGCTCGTCTTCACCAGCCAGTGCCTGGAACTGATATCATATAAAATGTCCTCATTTCGCAGAGATTCAAATATGCATCTTGTGTGTGTGTGTGTGTGTGTGTGCACTCCATTATGACCTTCTCAAGGGGGGCCGTGCCAAGCTACCAAGGATTGCTGCTGTTGACTGCATGCGACACGCCACTGTGTCTGCCTTAAAGATGTCAGATGTGACAGAAAAAAAAATGGAAAAGACGAAAGGGCACCTGTCAGGAGATATGATATTATCTCCTCCAAACAGGTGTTGAGCTGAACTGACAGCAGCAGGAACCCGAGAGGCTCCCGCCAACACAAATGGAATCATGTCTTTCTACCATTTTGTCAAACGTCATATCTGAATCGATGCTGCCAGCGGGCACCCAGGATGGAAATGCCATTTTTTCCCCCTTTATTTCCTGATAATTTGTATATTTCTCCTCCATAATGAGTTGTAGAAAAAACAAATAGAGGAAGTTTAGCCTTAGGCTGTATGTCAACAGTTTTACCACGTTTGCTGTTCTTTTCCTCGATAATAAAATGTACTTAAAATTAGAAGTCTGCTCATGTCGATAAAGATGTGTGCATGTGTGATACATGAAAACACTTAAACATATAGAAGTGCTTAAAGGAATATAACATATTTGTCAAATGCAGTGAGATCTTTATAGATGTACGGCGCTGTTATTATTTAAAACATGGATCATATGAAAAGGTTAACTTACAGTGTTACATATTCATGTGTTAATCAATGAAAAAGAGCACAAGAAGGTAGTAGTTAATGGTTTTTTCCGGATACACGTGGGCAGATTATTCTGTTGATTTCCAAAAAAAAAAGCCAAGTGCAAGAAGAGTTAACCATACATTATACAGACTTCCTAAAACCCCCCAAACCATTTAAAAGCATTACTGAGAATACGCTGAGGATCACCACAACATGTGTGTTCTCTACCATTAATTCTCCAACCATGAACTCTCTCCCTGTTGACTTATTCTGTATGCTTGCCAAAACAGCTCGCCTGTAAGTGAAGTAAAAATAAGCTACTCCACACATGTACACACATGCATACACACACGCACACACACACCATGCAATGTAACACACACTTAAATACAACACTTGTGCATACAGACACTCATGTTCACCTCATTTATTCCCATTAGTCTCTTCCCCTGCCGCATAAAGCATCCATTTCCTGCTCGACATTTTTCTCATTACAAGGGGAATGGAAAAGAAGATGGTGCACGGTGGGGTTGGGGCTGTGCTCTTGTTCCGCACTTTGTCAATGTTTGGAATCTACACACACACTCGTCTATGTTTTAGACGAGTGTCTATAGAAAGTTTGTGGAAGCCATCACACACACACACACACACACATTGACTTCTATGATAATGGCAGCTTGTTAATCCATTATGTGCCATATAGGCCTTAACGTAGGATTATCTTAACATACAACATCTATGTAATGGCTGCTCCGAGGAGAATTAATAGTCATGTTAGTCATGTCAGCCATTGCTTTGTCTGATTGTGATGTCAAAAGTATTAGCCAGCTCTTCCCGTCACAGATGGATCTGATAGTGTGGATATGTTGTGATCGGCATATATGGCCATTCCTTTCTAAGCAGGTCTATCTATTGCTGGTCTCTGATGGTTTACTGATTGAATGTGTTTCCTATTTGTGGATGTGGAGTGTGTGTGGTTGGTGTCTGGTTTAAGCAGCCTCACCTGGTCTGAGTCAGGCTGATTAGACTCTGGGGCTGAGGTGAGGCTGCACACCTGTCCGTCCATCTATCCAGTAATCAAGCCCACAGGTTAAACCAGCCACACACACCGAGGCCCAGAGCCCTGACATGTCAGCCTGCACCACCTGCTCTGCAAACAATTAATTGTTCATCCTGTTCATCCTTACAATAAACCGGTTTCAACATCGCCCCGTGTCCCGTCCTGCCGGAGAAGCCTCGAACGAGCCAGTTTCGGTGGCCAGTAGCGGTGAGATTGCTACCGTGGAATACATTTCATTGCAAGCCAAAATGTACTTTGCTTATTTCTTCCTGCTTTGAATATTTAGAAACTGCCTTATCTCTATAAATATTCAAGGGGCTAGAGGACAAAACTTTCATTGCAAATTGGTACCCACTCTCAAGTTTTCTCACTGCCAACATGTTGTTCTGAAGGATGCGTGGGAACACTTTATATCGCTCTGTCTTTGAATGTGTCGGTCAGAGGACAGAGGACACACATATTCACACCTTTGTTTTGTGTCAATATTGTCAGCAAATGGTTAGTTTTGATCCATCTGTGATCTCATGTCAATGCCATATATAAGTAGATGCAAGACAGTAACTTATTAATATGATGATCATTAGTTATATAGCAGACATAACCAGCTGTCTCCTTGCTCAGGCACAGCAGTGTGAGTTGCATTCTGGGTAATGTTATTGACATGTTTTTTTTGGGGGGGGGGATTATGACACTTTTGTTGTTGTTCATTTGATTGATGCTTCATCAATATCACACCAGAACAAACACTGTGTAAAAAATCGTCTGCTACTGAAAGTGCTAATCTTCGGCGCTCAACACATTTGCATTTGTTTAATTATTTGACTGAAATGTGTTGGCACGCTGCGGTACCCGGGTCCCCCCGCAGATGCCAGACATGGCAGACAGGCTTGTACTGAAAGAATGAAACACATAGGAGAAGATATGTGAGGCCTCAGATGTCTAAGTGTGTAATGTGTGTCTGAGTGTGCATGCGTCTGTGTGTGTGTGTGTGAGAGAGAGAGAGAGAGAGAGAGAGAGAGAGAGAGAGAGAGAGAGAGAGAGAGAGAGAGAGACAGTGTGCATATATGTTAGTGAGTTAATTTGTGTGTGGATATTACAGCACACGTGGTCTGTTATAGCTGATGTGGTGAGTGTGTGTCTGACTGTATGTGCCTGCATTTTATTTGTGTGTGACTGTTTCAATGTACTTTTCATAGCATAGTGTGTGTGTGTGTGTGTGTGTGTGAGAGAGAGAGAGAGAGAGAGAGAGAGTAATTGGGTATGTTTGTGAGTTCATTTGTGTGTAAATGTTTGAGAGTTGGCTTCTCCTAGTGTGGTTGGTGTGTGTGTGTGTGTGTGTGTGTGTTTCCATGACTATCACTGTAGCTGTCAAAGCCAGCTGCTCTTCTACGTGGGCCCCCTCATTAGTTGGCTTTTGTGTCCCTTCCCCAAATCTCAAGGAATGGGACTTAAAAGCTGTTCAAATTTGGCAATTGGCATGGCTCTAGCAAGACTCCTGTTGGGACAACCCATCTGTGTGTGTGTGGGTGTGTGTGTGTCTGAGACAACAGAAGTAAGAGGATGAGCAGAAGCAGTGAGCCTCAGGTGACC
>OMKN01049239.1:27975-41682 GCA_900302345.1 Melanonus zugmayeri | reverse complement strand
CTCCCCTTTGTTTCATTATCCAACATCCCTGAAATACTCCGGAGAGACAAGACGGGGGGGCCGTGATTTGAAAAAGGACATGGTCGTTGGGTGTGTTTTGGGTTTATTTTTAAAAGACGGAGATGAGCGCAAACACGCCGTAGAGGAGAGCACAGGGGTAGGCCACCAGCAGCTGCTGGCCGTCCATGGCCAGCGCCGAGATGAAGATCTTGGAGGCCGAGAAGCTGCACCACCCGATTATTCCGGACGATATTACAATTCCCATTAAGCCCCTAGGTAGAGAGAGAAAGCAGAACGGGACCTCAGCTAACGACCAGTTTAAGGCCAGCGCTACGTCAGAAGTGCTTGCGTAGTGTAGTTTTTGCAAGTTGTACCAGTGTAGTACTAGTGTACAAAGGTTTCAATCTAGAGTGTGGAGTTTAAACTTTCAAATAGCAAATTTAATAATTGTGGTACGTGTAATTGTGCAACAGTCATTTGTAGCACCTTGACCACGCCCCGGTGCCGTAACAAACATACAACAGACAAACATACAACACGTAACAAACATACAACAGCAGTCGCCACACATCTTTACATTTGTGAGTTTGCTGCCACCTAATGGTTAGAAATCCATCAAGCACGGTCAAATTAAAATATGAGGATTCAAAGGGTTTCGTCTCCATTTCAGGAGAGAACGAGCTAAAGTCACCGTTTTCAAAGTGAAAAAGCATCCATTGGTGAACTTAACTTAAGCATTTTTTGGCAACCAATCACATGTCACAGGAGCTGTATGTAGATCTCAGTAGATATAGCCACATACTCAGAGCTGGGTAGCATTTTGGTTGGTTCCATTTTGGCCATATCAATGTTGCGTGATTGCGTGATTATGTGGACTACTCACTGTAGAGAGAAGAGGACACCGAAGCCAGAGAGGATGATCATGGGAAGGAGGCAGTAGCCGAGGACACTGGCCACGCAGCCGAACGAGACGCCCGTCATGCTCATAAGGTTGAGGAGGCAGTACATGGCCAGGCAGCCGATGGCGCTGATGCCGTACACGTAGCCGAACTGGATCTTACCCGTCTGGGAGGTTCCAAGACACACAGATAAGAGAAGGAAGAGTAGAAATGAATATTGTGTATGAATTACATGGCCAAAAAAAGAAGTGTATTACATGGGGTTATACATATATGAATGCTTATTACATTATGAATACAACTAGAATATAAATAGTTTAGTCTGTTACAGCAATTTTTCGTGATTGAGTGAACTGTAAAAATCCTTGAATTGATTATTGATCGATACATGGGTCGATTGTTGTACCAGTCGGGGTGTATAATTTGAGTGATTAGATGGGATGCAAAGCAGAAATTAGCCTGGAACATTTAGAGTTATCCTCTGATATGAAGTGTAAGAGATGATCTGCCCCCTCAGGTAAGCCTTGCACGACTCCCGAGATCACAGAGGCTGATACATCTGGCGTGACATTGAAAGAGATGAAAACATCCATGTTCCTATTCACAAACTCGACAAATGCTGGATCTGAAAGCCATAAGTTGTTCAAGTGCCAGGGAGAACGCTGCATAAAGCCACCTGGGAGGGAGAGGTCAGTCGAAACAGCTGCGTGATCAGAGATGACAATGGGGCCATATGAGCGTTGTTGAACACAGGGGAGGAGCCTATGGTCTAACAAAGAAATCGATGCGTGAGAATGAATGATAAATGCTTGAATGACCTTGGCAGATTGGAGAGTGTGGAGGGATTGGTAGAAGTACGGTCTAGAACTGGATTAAGAAAACAATTAAAGTCGCCTCCTAAAATGAACTGGTGTGTTCCAAGATCCGGTATAGAAAACAAAAGTTTTTTGTAGAAATTCTTATCATCCCAATTAGGACCATAGTGTTAAAGTAAGACGGATGTTATGAATTTTCCCAGTCACGATAATACAACTATCAAGGGGGTCTGGTATGACCTTGGAGACGGAGAAAGGCACTGATTTGTGCACCAGAATTGCAACCCCTTGCAATTTACTTGTAAATGAGGAGTGATATAGCTGACTGTAAGAGTGTGTGTGTGTGGCTGGTTTAAGCAGCCTCACCTGGCCCGAGTCAGACTCAGTAGACTCTGGGGCTGGGTGAGGCTGCACACCTGTGGGGCAATTAGTAATCAGGCCCACAGGCTTAAACCAGCCACCTTCACACACTCACTCTCTGAGCCCTGTCATGGCAGTTTGTACCATCTGTTCATTCATCCACAAATCATTGTGCATCCTAACAATAAACCTTTCAACATCGCCCTGTGTCCTGTCGTCTGGAGAGGCCCTGTACCAGCCTTTTGAAGGTATCTTCGGTGGCTAGTAGCTTGGAATACGCTACCCAGCCCTTCTTAATTCTAAAATGGTCCCCCTGTTTGAGATGGGTCTCCTGGAGGAATGCAATTCTAGTACCCAAGTCCTTGAGGTGTGAGAAGACCTCATTACATTTTAGAGGTGCATTTAATCCTTTAACATTCCAGCTAGTAACCCTCAAAGCACCACTAGGTGCTGGTCTGCCGTTACTGCTGGACATAATGGATTGGGAGAGAAACCAAACCAAACTCAAAAATTACTCAGTGTACACAAGAAAAACACTTCTCTACATACCCACATAACTAACTAGACACCAAAACCGGGTGACTATATATGAGTTATAAAACAAACAGTAAAACAGCAAACAATTGTTCCAGACCTAATCCAAAAATATGTCAGGCCATAATAGCTGAAACTGCAACAGCGCAATAGAAAACGCTGGTAGTGTGAGGAGTAATAACCCACTCAGTATAGCGCACAGCCAAAATTCAGCCAATGTAATGAGAGCTTACATCTTGCACTGAACGTTTATATTTACCATATGTCCAGGTGATCATGGTCCCGTAAATTTCCATTAGAACCCGTTGTAGGCCAACTAAAAGAGAGGACCATCAGCCCAAGGAGAAAGTAGCCTAAATGTTCAAACTCTTGTCAGTCAAGTCAAGTTGCAAGCTGTCGCCGTCTGTGGCCACAATATCCCAACACCACAACATTACAGTACCTCCACAACCAAACAACCAAACGGGAGGAGAGAGGAAAAAAGAGGTGTTTCCTCAGAGCACGTCGGCAAAGCTATTGTGGTGTAATAGGCCTATCCAGCGTCAAATCAAGCCTCACTCACTCCCGGGTCCAGGAACAAGTCATTTAGCAAAGACAGCAGCCTTCTTGGGATCCTCGAAGTAATGCTCTTTCTTGTCGGGCAGCAAAACTCTCAGACGCGCGGGGAAGAGTAGCCCAAACTTGACAACAGGAACCGACCGGAGCATTTGCTTAGCCTTCCCGAACTCTGCACGTTTCTTTGTGACAGCCGAGGCGAGGGCTGGGAAAATGGAAATCCTATTCCCACCACGAAACTTGAGAGTCACCAGCAGCCCGTGACTTGCGGAGGATGAGCTCCTTGGTCTGGAAGTGGTGGAAGTGGATCACAAACGGACGCGGTGGCTCTCCATCCCTTGGTTTAGCTCTCAACGACCTGTGAGCGCAGTCCAAAACCGGTTTGTCCTCAAGCTGCAGCACATCCTTCAGGAAGTTGGCCATTATTCAGTTGGCTGCGGACCCTTGACTACTTCTGGCACCCCAGCACTCGGATGTTGTTTCTCCTCTGTTGGCCCTCCAAATCATCACATTTGTTTTGCAGGTCAGTAACTTCAGATCTCAATTTGTCGAACTTGGCGAGTAGGTCGGTGGATTGTTGTCACAGAAAGCAGCGCATTTTTACACCTCCACCAGTCGAGCCTCATGTCCTGTGGAAGCGGCCTGCAGGTTGTTGAATGATTCCTGGGCTCCCTCGCAGACTAGGGCGATCTCAGCTCCAAAGCTGTCGACAACACTGTCCATCTTTTCACAGATTTAGGTTTTCATTTGAGCTATTCCTTCATTAAATGTGCACAAAGTTAGCTGGTTGGAGCCGGTGGCGGTGCTAGATTGCTCGGGCAATGCGATAACATTTTCCGTGGCTTCATGGCCCTTTTTGAAGGCTGTCGAATGTACACGCGGTCGAGACATTTTCAATGAAGACTTGTGATAGACAATAGAATGTATGTTAAAATAATTGGGGTTTTACTGTAGATAAATGATATATTAAGTCACTCAATCGCGGAGCTACTCGGAAACGTGGTATTCCCGCCTCATCACCCAACTGGAAGCCGTCAAGTGGCATATTCCTAACATTTATAAACAAGGAAGTGAATTTGCAAATAGACTTGACATGTGACGTTTGGTCAAACTGGCCAATTTACCAGGAGGAGGGTGGCGCCGAAGGCCAGACAGAAGACCATGGGGCCCGCCAGGTCCGTCTCGTTCATGATGCTGCCGTCTGCCACCTTCATGGGGTGGAGCACCGTCAGGGTCTTCTGCCAGATGTGGTCGAAGTTGATCCCCAACTCTGGGACAGTGACACATCACATGATTCAGGTGTGAATCATCGTCGCCTAAATTGCTTTTTAGTAGCCTTCAGTACTTTCCGTTCATCCTTTTTTAGCAAGCAAAGTTATCATTGTTGATTACTTACATTTGATTGAAACCAGACATTAATAAAAAGCAAATAAAAGTGTGTGCCCAGAAGAGGAAGTCTGGAGGGGGGGGAGGGACGCCCCTATACCTTCCAGCAGGGGCGGCTCATCGTCAAAGCTGCTGCCGTACATGGACTGTGCTGCCGTGGGCGTGAAGGCCGGTGTGGGCTGGAAGATCTGCCCAGTGTACGGCTGCTGGGGCTGCATCATCCCCGGGGTGGAGTAGCCCATGGTCTGGGAGTAGTCGTACTGAACGTACGGACTGCGGAGAGGACATATTCACACATGAATACACACACATACGCCACATACATACACATACAGTACATAACACACACACATGTAACAGGAAGTGTAGCACTTCCTGTTCTACACTTCCTACCACTGAACTACTGAAACATACCTTTTGGCTTGGCCCTCTGTGTCGGTGTAAGCATAGGAAGCATGGTTCTGGTCATCCACACTGTAGCTGGACTGGTAGAAGTCTGTGTTGAAGTTGTCAAACCCTGCCATGTCTCCCTCTGCCATTCAGGAAACAACTGTTGGTTTATTATGATGACACATACGCAAGTTGGTATGGGACTGAACAGAAGCGATTATTACTTCCTAAAACCATGATTTTGCATAAAGCTAATTTAACCACTGGGGGAAGGCTTATTGTTGCAATGCAGCCAGGCAAGCATTTTGTATTTGCGCAAGAACTTCTTATCATTACTTTATAAGCAATTTATTACAAATCGGACATAGTCCAGTGAATGTGATTGAAACCAATAGGCAAATGTTCATATTATCCCAGCGATTTGGATGGTCGTTTTTCCGAAAAGTATCGTCAACTCCAAATTCTCTATATTAATTTAGAAGAGCAATGCCTTTCCTCTAAATCAAATAGAGAAGGTACACAACAACTCAAGTCCCACACGTTACCAATCTGGAATAAACTGCGTTACTGCTGGGTAACGCAGTTTATCCAAAACACTGAGGTAAAATGCAAAACGTGGTTTTACCGGCTGTTAGGATTCGGCTCTTAGAATATATGTACACGATCCGCATGGATGTACTTAGTTTAACCGGCATATTACTTAGTTCAATAGGGTTGTAACACACTTTTAACTAACAATAGACCAACCAGTAACAAGAACCGCGTAACATAGGCGAGAAATACACACAGACATATTGTAGGCGTCAGTGGATATACAACATATACAGTAAAATATACTTTGCATTGAACATTAAATAGTGGTTTCTTATGTTTAATGGATGCTGTTCCGGTAACACTCCACCTGTCTACTAGCATTGCATCTATAAATAAAAGCGAATTAAAGCAACTCACAACAGTCAGTGGTTACAGTTGGATTTAATGTTGAAGCATTATCAGCATTTAACAGTGAAACGACAATATTTTCCAAATGTATTTACCTTACTCCCATCCCTTTAAAGCTAACGTTGCTAACACAGTTAGCTAATGTTATCATGTTGTGGCATAACGGTGGCTATTAGCTCATTAGCCGACTTGCAAATCTTTATTGTAAAGACTATACCGGCCTGAAATAGTCTAGCAACTGAATGGTGTTTGTTTTTATTATACAAAGTCTTGCAGACTAGGAGCAGTCTCTTACCTGTATCGTTTGACTGATCTCCTCAGATTGCTGCCAGCTCGTCGCTACGTGTCAGGGTGGTGGTGCTGCGCTGCTACGGGTGCTCGTCAGGGATCTACGGTGCTGCTGCGCTGCTACGGGGGCCCGTCAGGGACACAGGGAAGCTACGGGAGACGGTCTACATACATACGTAAACATGTCGCATTAAAAAACTGCGCTTCCCTTTGACGAAAAGCAGTACTGCAATCCTACTAGTGGAAAACACAATACATACAGTATATTATAATTCTATGAATTACGACATTTACGTATACTTGAATTATACAGGTTCGTTTTTTAACGAAACTGTTAACGAATCGTTTTTTAACAATCAAAACTTATGTTTTGATTGCTAACCTGGTTATTGTGTTATCTGATATCGTCACCCTCTTAAAATAATGGCCTAAATCACTTTTTGAGGACAATTATATTTTTGCCTAAATCATCTCTTCATGATGCTGGCCACCTCTGGTAAAATGGCCCAAGTCCTTAATTGAAAAGTAATGCTGTTCCTACCTGGTAATGCAATGGCCTAAGAGGGTGACGATATGTAGCCTAACCTATAGACAACTGTGGCATTAAAAACATTACATTATAATGTTCAATTGGACCATTGATAATGAACCTTTCAACGTGTCAGCACCTGACTTATAAATAAATAATATAATAAATAAATTACATGAAATTATGACCTGTAACGTTTACAATTGGGTGTGTGCACATGCAAGCGTGTGTGCACTGTTGCTAATAGAACCTTCTATTGAAACATTGGAAAGCTTAAAAACTTGTATCGTTGATAGACTAGTCACTTTCACACAAACTGTAGGGCAGGCAAGTCTGTCTGTATAATTAATGCACTGCTTTCAGTCGGGGGTTGAGCCATATCATTTTTTTAGTGCAGGGGGCCTTTGACACTAGGGGGACTGGTCTGGTGTTAACATGTAACAATTAATCATAAAGTATGCAGTTCCCACACATAGGCTATCATGTCTTTGAGTTAGGATACGTGCAAAACCATTTTCATACATCAAATGGTAATTCATACCACAAATTGAAAACCACCATAACTAATTAGGCCTACAACCCAAATGAAAGGAACCCTTCACCCATCCTCTCCATTTTTAATTATTTCTAAACTTGAAGAACACAACGCTCTTCTTTATCCGCTTCATGTATTAAAATTGAAAAGTGCCAGGGAGGGTAATTGAAATCATGTCAATTTCTAGCTCCATGTTGTTATAATTGGCTCTTTTTTAAATAGTCCCAGCTTTAATCTTGTGGGTGGGGAAATGGATCAGAATGTCTGTCTATCCTTTACATTGGTGGTTTATTTCACTACAAAATGACTGGATTATTATTTACATTACCCCCCCTCCCCTCTCTTTGTTTCCTATCTTCATTGCATAATTTTCTTGCACACTCTCTCCTTCTCTCCTTCTTTTATTCTGGTCAAGTTGAACAAGTGGCAAATGTGGTTTTTTTGGAGGAGGAAACAATTAATTGATGATTGTTTTATTTTTATTTTTTGTAGTAACAGGTGCAAGCTTGATGAAATTAATGATGAGTCTGATTGAGTTTATAAATGAGCCCCAGCACAAATTATGGGCAATGTGAAATTAATTCACAAGTATTGTCTTTAATGGTTCACTAACAAAACTGAGCTTTCACCTGTTGGTTTACTTATACCTGCTTATACACCTCTTCATAGCACCCTATGACAATCATGGCCAATGAGGATATGTATGCGCTAATTGGAAAATGAGAATACGACGCAGTGAAGACATCTGCAGGACAGGGATGGTGTAACACACAGGTACACTAGTAGCTGAAAGTCAAGTCGGGTTTTTGTGTTAAGGTAGGAGAGATTAAGGAGAAACAGGGAGAGGGCAATGAAAATGGGAGTCTCCTGGGAAAATCGGGATGGTTGGCAAGTATGGCTATCGGAGTGGTATGAGTGGTATGGGAAAGGAGACATTTTGATATTCTGCTGCTGTCTTTGGAGCAGGTTGCTGAGGGAACTTAAAGTAATACAAAATGTAAATAGATTCAAGTCATCTTTAAAGTTCAGTACTGGTATTCACTAAATGGAACTAAACTATAGTGAAAGTATTCCTTTTATTTGGACTATTTGGACTGTTATTTGGACTGGCCATGCTAGCCTTCTTCTTACCTGCTGCCCTCCCCCTTCCCCTCCCTTAAAGGAATAATACAGCCTAAAACACTTTAACATCGTTATAAAATGTCTATTGGTGATGTACAACGCACCCCAGGTCCTATTTTTACCATTTTGTGTAGTATTTCACTTTACCATGGCTAAACACGACGCTTCTGTAGACGCTACTACGTCACATGGAGACATTGCTGCAGTAGTTACAATGGGGTTTAATATGTCTTCAAATCGCTGTACATCAACCATAAGATATTAGTTTCATTCCCATATGACAACAACTCAGGGGTTCTGTCTCAGAATCACTGCATAGAACATTTTTGCAATGTTCCTATGGTGAGAAATAAGTAATTTAGTAAGAGGACACACATTTTTACCAGGCCAGCAGCCTCGTAAATCCAGAATGCACTTTGGCTCTGTAGGCTTGGGCCGTGGCAATGAGAGAAGAAAGAGCCTGGTAGTCACTGTTAACCCAGCCGATTTGGTCTGTTCTGGCAGCGGGGAGCCCAGATATGGCCGATGCATCTAGGTTTCGACATGCGGTCCCGGACCGGGACAGCGATTCATTGGATATTCCTTTTTTTCTTTGAGCCTAAACTTGCTAGCCTCAGCAATAGCTGCATACCGACATGTTCATCAAAGTGGCTATAAAGCTCCTTTTAGATCAGACGCGTAGCGAATAAGTGATGCAAAAAAGTGGACAAAATGCAGACAAATTTGTCACGTCAAAACTATTTACATCAGCTGACACAAATATGCAGCATTTTCCAATAAGAAACCTTGGTGTGATTAAAATGAATGTTGCTTTTTCGCAAAACGGAAATCGCGTTGTATGTGTACAGTCCCATTCACCTCAATGATTATTTTATTGATTTGGGAAAAAATCGCAACGAACAATCGTGTTCAATGTAAAAGGACCTTAAGTCTGTGAAAGATTTCTTTTTTTTTCAGTTTGGGACTTTGAGTTTTTCCCTGAAAGCGTTAGCGGTGCCAGGCTAGCTCTCCCAGCCGAGTCGCCAACTCTCTAATCCCGCAGCCGTTGTTGCGAAGGGATGGTCGAAATTGTAATGCTCGTGTGGCATATTTTATCTACCATACTGCCAAATGTCTAGCTAACTTTCACAATTAATAATAAAGCCTGTTATACATATCATTCTAATACATTTTATTAACGTATTCAATTTATAATGTAATTTACGTTGCCCCCTGATGTTGAGAGGAGGTAGCGAAAGGCATTCTGGGTAATGTAGGAAAATAGCACACTGGAGCAGATCGCGGGAAGCCTAACACGACAGTCAGTGACAAATGTGCAAATAACGATAAAGTACAATATGTGTACGGTTTTAAGCTTAATAAGTGTTTTAGGATGTATTATTACTTTAAGGACCACAATGGCAATACGCTTTAGGCTATGCTTTTTGTGTTATCCTTGATAGTTTTATATTAATGTATGTGTTTGTTGGCTGCAAAAGTATATAGGAGTTTTAAATCATCAAATAAAATCAATCAAAATCAATCAAGTCAAACTTTATTTATATAGCAAATTTCATACAGAGCGTATCACAAGGTGCTTCACAGTAGTGATGATAATAGTAATAACACAGATTAAAAGAATACGTCACTGCATCTAACTATATATATAAAATACAAATAAAACACTGCAAGAAATAAAATAATTACAGCAAAATCAACAGTCCAATGTAGCATACACATCAATATAAAATATGACAAATAAAATTATGGACAAAGTACCAGGGTAGTAATGAAAGGAAATCAAGCTTTCTGCGCCACAGAGTCAGCTTGGCTAACTAGGTCAACATGGATAGTGCTGAGTCATGCCAGCATGTCAGCTGATCTTTCTCCTAGCTCCTATTGGCTTATTCAAACAGGACGCGTTATTTAAAGGCGGGCTTGGTCTGCCTACCTCTGCTGCTTTGCAACCGTTTGCATCCCACCTCCTCCCAGCTCCTCCTTACAGGTTGTGTTTTGACGTAAACAATGTTATTTCTGTGTCATTTTTTGCATGTTCTGTTCTGGACTAAGGTTCTGCCTTAGCATTCCATGGGCGCTCGCAGGAGGGCTTCTGTGTGGCCCTCATGAAAGGGCAGAGACTCCCTAGAAGCTGAGCTTGCTTCCCTGCCCCAGACTTTCCATGATGATCGCAGAAGCTCTGTGTGTGTTCATGGAGGGGCAGGGAACTTGCCGGAGCACCATTTTATTTCTGTCTCATTGTTGCATGTTCTGTTCTGGACTAGGGTTCTGCCTTAGCATTCCATGGGCACTCGCAGGAGGGCTTCTGTGTGGGCCTCATGGAAGGGCAGAGAGCCCCTAGAAGCTGCGCTTGCTTTCCCTGCCCTAGGCTTTCCATGACGATCGCAGGAGCTCTGTGTGTGTTCAAGGAGGGGCAGGGAACTCTCCAGAACAGAGCCATACCACCAAATATAAATATTGTATATACTAATAAAAGTTTATTTTGACTAAAGTGGTCCTGATTGAACTATATGCACTAGAGAAAATTCATGTTTTAAGGTTATTTTTAAAATAGGTTAAGTTAGTGGCACACCTCAAATCAGTCTGTTCCAGCATCTTGGGGCATTGTAAGAAAAGGCTAATGTGCCAGATTTGGTAGCAATAGTTTGTGGAATGACCAGGAGTGTCACGGTTCAGCTCCGTTCCCTGTGTTTTTCCCTACCCTGTCTGTTCTATGTTCCGTTTTCTATGTTATGTGTTGTGTGTGTGTGTGTGTGTTTGTGGGCGTGGCCTCGTCTCCCAGGCCTGCCTCCGCTACACACCTGCTTCTCATCATCATCAACAGTCAACAGTATTTCTACCCCGGTTTCCCAGCCATGCTTCGCCAGATTATTCAGCCATACTCGTTGGTATATATAACCTGGGCGATCGTTCGAACCGCCAGGAGCGGGCGCTCGAACAGATCGTTGCGCAGCTGCAGAAGATCACAGCCTGGTTGGAACCACTAATCGAGGCCGGATCAAGCCGGAGACCAACACCCCCACCTGCTGCCGCGCCACCAATTCCCGTCGTTCCACCGACTTCAAAAACGCATATCCCGCCACCTGCGAAATATTCCGGAGATCCCAGCACTTGTCATGAGTTCCTCACCCAATGTCTATTGACTTTTAATGCACAACCTTCCCGTTACTCTAGTGAACCAGCAAGGGTTGCTTTTATTGCGAACCTACTAGAGGGTCCTTCCGCTTTGCCTTTTTAATGCTCTCTTTGAGCAGGAATCGCCTATAACACATACTTTTGCTGCTTTTTCTACAGAGCTTAAAAGACAATTTGATTTACCCATTAGGGGCCAGCAAGCAGGGCGGCAACTTTTAAAGTTCCACCAAGGAGGGCTGAGCGTACGGGATTATGTGGGAAGATTCCGTAGTTTAGCCTGTGAGTCCGGCTGGAACGATAGCCCCCTTATTTCCCTTTTCCAGTGTGGGTTAAATCAGGAAGTGGGGAGGGAAGTAGCTCTCTGGGGACAGCAGGGGAGTTTAGATGAGGCTATACAGCTGGCAATCCTTGTCTCCGACCTGGCGGAGCAGTGGCAGGGTGAACCGAGCCTTCCCCGGGGAAGGAGCGTTGTCCCACCTGCTCCAGCCGAGGACACGGAACCCATGCAGCTGGCCCGGACTCGCCTTTCGCCCACCGAGCGACGCCAGAGGAAGGCCATGGGAGCCTGCCTCTACTGTGGCCAGATTTCCAATTTTCGTTTTGACACCTCCCTGTTGTGGTCCCACAGGGAGGTACCCGTTCAAGCGTTGGTGGATTCAGTCCCCACACCTCCCCAGAGTCTCGCCAACCCTCCCCCTCCACCAGGGACTCGAACCCTGTGGAGGCCGGATCCTGGGGCTGCGGTCCTGCCTGGCGGAGGTGTCGGCAGACTGGCTGTTGAGGGGTTGCCTGGACGTGGTGGGAGGAGGTCTGGCAGCTGGGCCGCGGTGGTCGCTCCCGGGATGCAGGCTACGGCGATTGCCTGTGGCGGTTGCCGCGCTGTTGCTCCCGGGTCCCCACCGTCGACCGTCGCTGCCATCAGGGAGAGGGCTGGATGTCCTGGGAAGCGGCTTGGCCGCGGTGGTTGCTCCGGGGATGCAGGCTACGGCGATTGCCTGTGGCGGTTGCCGCGCTGGTGCTCCCCGGGCCCCACCGTCGACCATAGCTGCCGCCAGGGAGAGGGCTGGTGTTGGGGGTAGTCCTGCCGTCGTTTCCCTGGGAGAGGTCCCTGTTCAGGTGCCACTGTGACGTTTCCCCTTGTCACAGCCACCAAATTACTCCAAAATGGTGGCTCCAGGGCCTCTCCCCGACGACAGGACACAGGGCGATGTTGGAACTGGTTTATTGCAGAGATGAATGGTAGAATGAATGAGCAGATGGTATACTCTGTCCGGACAGGGCTCAGCCTCGAGTGTCTGTAAGGGTGGATGGTTTAAGCCTGTGGGCCTGATTACAGATTGGCTCACAGGTGTGCAGCCTCACCCAGCCCCCGAGTCTAACGAGTCTGACTCGGCCAGGTGAGGCTGCTTAAACCAGCCACCCACACTCTCACAGCGCTGTACTTAATTCTGTGTACCATTATTATGATTTAAGAGTAATAATTGTGGTTAAATGTAACTTTGTACTGTGTTTTAAAGAGTGTGTCCCTGTACTGTTATGCTTTGTTCTTCTGTTTTCTTTTTCTGCTGTACCCCTACCTCTTACCCCTTTCAAATACTTTCTGTATCTTTATTTTTATGCTTTTTGTAAAGCACATTGAATTGCCTCTGTGTATGAAATGTGCTATATAAATAAAAACACTTACTTACTTACAGGTTAAACCAGCCACTACCACACACACTGTTATGGATCCCTGTCCCAAAAGAGCCCTTCTTCACAATTCAAGTTAACAACTCTATTGGCGCTTTTCCACTATCGTGCCGTGCTGTACCAGAACTCGTGCTCATCCATTAACCATGCCGATTTTAGCTACCCTTCGCGAGTAGGTACCAAGGGTACTATCCGTGCTGTTATGCAAATGAGCAGACTGTTGATTGGTCACAAATACGTCATCCCCGAGTTCGGCTGCTTTCGAAACCGCAGGCTGCAAACTGTTTGTAATTTTCGCTCTATTTTTTCAGCCGAGAAAGTAACCATGTAGATTCAGAATATGGAGTCAGTTTATCCAAATAACGCTTGTTTGGAAATTTGCTCCAACATTTTCGGATGCGATGAGCCGCCGGTCGGGTGAGAGAAGCGGTCATCTCAGCTGCCAGCAGCCCGACTCCTGAACTGATCGGCGGGTCAACGTCCGTCGTCATCCCGGTGAGAACATGATCCAATCTGCAGCTCTTTGCTGAT
>OMKN01049239.1:11569-27520 GCA_900302345.1 Melanonus zugmayeri | reverse complement strand
CGATTGCCTGTGGCGGTGGCCGCGCTGGTGCTCCCGGGTCCCCACCGTCGACCGTCGCTGCCATCAGGGAGAGGGCTGGATGTCCTGGGAAGCGGCTTGGCAGCTTGGCCGCGGTGGTTGCTCCGGGGATGCCGATGTCAAGTGTTATTCAAAGTGCTTTGCCTGATCTGCCAAACTAGCATCGCTGTTCCGAAGAAAGGAAACGTGCTGAGACACTATCGAACCCTTCATAAGAACTCCGACAGTGACTTCCCTGCCAAAAGCGAGTTGAGAAAGACAAAGGTGAGGGAACTGAAATCTCAGTTTATTGGACAGCACCCCCCCCCGCGCAGTAACGCGTTTCACACATTTCACAACTCATGAAGGTACAGTTCGGGAAACACTCGTACGTGGCAAATCTACCTTACGCAAATCTCACTTGAAAACCTTCACGAGAAGTCAAGGTATGCCGGTATCGGGAAACACACCCCTAAGCGATACAGCGCAATTGTGCATTTTCATTTGGATGGTGTTTAAAGACATGCCAGTGAAAGAGGAACTATTGACCATGTTACGAATGAAAGACACAGTTAGTGTCAATCACCACCGATGGCGCACCTGCTTTTATGTTTGCTTAAACAAGATTTTCTGGCACTGTTGAGGTTAAGCATTTACTAGACACTATTTGGATTTGTCTTTGCCAGCCACTGAGCAGGGTGTACAACAAGCTAGTGACAATGTCTGATGGTCCATTTGATACATTTGTGTTTTGAAAATGTTCTGAGTGATAGGTTTAAAATAAATGGCCTTTAGCCTTTAGGCTTCTTGGAGCGTGATAGTGGGCTAGGTGTTATGATGACACACATGCTCTGACACATGCATTAACATGTATTCATTGTGGCTATTTACCATAACACAATGCGTTTCTCAAATTTCCTTAAGCTGCTGTGACTAATGATGCACAATGACACTGCAAGACTGGCTGGATTTATGTTAAATACTTGGCAACAAAAACATAATTAGCCAGTTTGGTAACATTGTCAAAGCATTGGAGCAGGAAATAGGTAGGAGGGAAAGTGTGGTTTCATTGAAGCATTTCAACTGACAGAGCATTAAGCATTATCTTTCATTGATGCTTTTCTTACCTCATTTTATGCACGTTTTTGCTAACATGACATTTCCCAGATAGTAAATCTTCTAGATCAGTGGTACTCAACCAGTCAGAGAGTAACAGCCACATTTTGTACTGTGGGGGGGTAGCTGCCGCCGCGGATGTCCCCGCTCACAATTGTTGAAGGGTGGTGCTGGTGCGTATATCCCTGCTCGCGGTTGTTGACCTGTGACATATGAACGTAAGAGCCGCATGATAGCAGGCAAAGAGCCGCATGCGGCTCGAGAGCCGCGGGTTGAGTACTGCTGTTCTAGATTATTTATTTGTAAGCAATGGTGTGTCGTTCTAATGGATTCATTGCCAAATATGCAAGCAGGAGGACGCATTTCCTGACTTCCTCAACTATCATCACACCAGCACTATGTGTGAAAATTCTGAACATGAAAGAGGTCATAGATGTGTCAATGAAAATAGTAGCGGCTAAGCGTCTTTGCCTAAGAACATGAAGGAGGCTTCCATCTCTGAGCCTGGCAGTGGTCTGGCAGCAGGGATATTAAGAAGCCCCCTTGCAAGTGCATCCTTGAACATTCTGGGATCTGATGCTCTGTTCCCCACCTTGACGTACCAAAACTGGTATTTGGCATCAACAACAGCCACCATCAGCACAGAGAATCTCCATTCCACTGTGTGCTGGTGGCTGTATGTTAATGTTTCTTGTCGATGACACCAAGGCAGTGGGCCACTTCTCATTGAACTCTTGCACGATGTCCAACCATACTTTTTTCTGCATTGGGAGTCTGAAACAACAGTTTAATACAATTCATTAATTAATTATTAATGAATTAAAAGTACAATGATAAGTCTTCCAGACTGCTGCATTATAAAAACTATAAAAGCATTATAATCTATTTCTTATTTTATTTTATTATTTTAGTCATGGGCAGCAGTCGCATGACAGTCCGCAGTATTGGAGGCCTTTGCCACATCTATAAAGGCCTTTGTTCCCTGCACTTCTCATGGATTTGGCATATAACAAATATCATGTTAGTTGTGCTTCTGCCTTTTCTGAAGCCAGCCTGAGATTTGGGAAGAACATTTGGCTGTTTCCACACACTGCCTTGTCAGCTTTCCGATTATACAGTATTTGGTGATGGTGTTGCTGTCCTTCCACCGTTAAGGGATTATTAGGGTTATGTAGTTAATAACAACACTAACATTGAGCAGTATTGTACGACAAACCTTTACTTGTTACTTGTTACAACATCAACCCAAGTATTACATCACGTCAGGCAGGTTTCCTGATGCCAGACCAGCAGAGAACTGGTCACATTGAAGACATTCATTCATATTTTATTTGCAATTATTCTTTTTTTTGTCAGCTACCAAATCATTTTCCATACACCGTTAGAATTGTCCATACACCGTTATTATTTACCAGTATACACTTTGTTGTTTTATTTACTTTTTTTTTTGTTAAAATAATAAAATGAAATCCTAATATATGCATGGACAACATTCTGACCAACCCCCATTATTGTTTTAGCACACACAGTCAAAGTACTGATGAGAAGACATACTACATGAATATGATAACAAAATGGAAACTCTGGAAAACTTCTCACATTCAGTTTTGCAATTTCACAACATTTTGACTTGGCCCCTCCTTACAAGAGTACAATCGTATCTCTTTTCATCTACCCTTTAAAGGTATAGCGGTTATCAAAAGAGACAACAGACACCCATGGCTGAGCTGTGTTCCACAGGTGGCATCAAAGACAATGACAAACAATGTGTTGCTTGTTTCTATCCAACTTACAAAAGAGCAAGGTTTCAAAATGTGAATCTTAAGCTAAAATATAATTGATAATAATACCGTTAAAAGTAGTTGTGAAGCATCATCATCTTTGCAAAATGGAGGTGTCTTGCCGTACAAGACAAATTGTGAAAGATTAAGAAGTTGAACAGACATTACCAGCATTACATTTCTATGAATCGCCCTGCTTATTTATTGTTGTGAATATTGTGTGCCCTTAACATTGTTAAGTGTTACAGTGTTACTCTTTGAGTTACCATATACTACACTGGATTATCTGTGGCCTGTTTCAGCTAAAGGCATTCAACAACAATACATACTAGTTGACTCATGATCAATGAAAATACATGGACTGTATGTAGCGCTTTTCTAACCTATGGCTACTCAAAGTGCTTTACAGCTTTTCAGTGCCTCGCATTCATCCATGCATACACATTCATACACTGATGGCGGTGTCAACCATGCAAGGCAACAGCCAGCTCATCTCGAACAGTTAGGGTTAGGTGTCTTGCTCAGGGACACCTCAACACTTTGCTAGGAGGAGCCAGGGATCAAACCTGCAACCTTCCGGTTGCCAGACAAACCTGCTCTACCCCCGGAGCTACTGCCGCCCACGACATAGTATAAAATACACATAGGTAGGACGTTTTTGATGAAGCTGAAATCACATCTGATAATTCCCATGAACCACCCCTTAAATGTCCAGTGGGAATAGACAATAATGAAAGAGGAGGAGTCCTGTTCTCCCAAATCAGGCACAATAGGGCAAAGGAGAATAGGATTACACAAACAATTGTGCATCATTTACAAAAAAGGAGTAAGTGAGCTGCTAGTTCTGGGAAGGTTATATAATAGCCACAGCTATGAGAAGCTATGAGTGGGTGGGTGGCTGGTTTGTGCACATGCACATACCAGACAGGTCCATTACTTACTTACTTAAAGTAGAACATATTATGCAGTGGATGCAACTGTTCAGATGTTAGTGACTTCTGTGGGTACAAGCTCACCTTGCCAAAGGTTCCAAACTAGCTTGTCTTGTTGAATCAACCATTGTTCATAGTTGGTAAACTGACACCTAAAATTCCATTGCCTTTTGATAATAGATTCCATTGTTCTAAATGTACTTTAGTTGCATTGGTGGGTTGTTTCCAAGATTTGTCAACCTGTAATTTAACTAATCTAGAAAGTATAAATAATTGGCTGTAAAAAAAACAATGTAATTCGTTTTTGATTGATTGATTGTCTGGTCTGCAATTAGAGGCATTAAAAAAAGGAACTGAACAGTTGAACTGAAAATAAATAATCTAGAAGATTTACTATCTGGAAAATGTCATGAATTGTTGTAATGTGCAAAAAATGAAAAGCATCCAATGAAACATAATGCTTAAAAATGTGTGCATGTTTCAGAGCATGTGTGTCACACAGTGTCACAGTCCTATCATAACACCTAGCCCACTATCACGCTCCAAGAGTTACCTAAAGGCAACTTATTTTAAACCTATCACTCAGAACATTTTCTAAACACAAATGTATCCAATGGACCGTCAGACATTGTCACTAGCTTCTTGTCAATCCTGCTCAGTGGCTGGCAAAGACAAATCCAAATAGTGTCTAGTCAATGCTTAACCTTTGTGTGTTTTCTTTATGTAGACAAATATTAAGATTCAAATTGTTGTACATATATAGATTCAGAAAACGTCTATCAACAGTGACAGAAAATCTTGTTTAAGCAAACATAAAAGAAGAGCATGGTGCAATGTGCAATAATGTTTTCTACAATATAAGCTATATACAGTATATATATATATAGTTGACATTTATATACTGCTTTTCAAGACACCCAAAGCTTCACATAGTGAGTGTGTGTGTGTTTGTGTGACACATCCACTACCATAAAAGATGACAACATTTATACTTGTATTACTATATTGTCCTATGCACCTTGATTACACCCTGCTGGTAAATGGCCATTATAGATACAAGTCGGGTATAAATACTCAGGTATTTATGGTTGTTTCCCACAACTGTGAAATGATGCCCAGACTTTATAGTTCATGTCAGCTGATGGTGACAAAATGATTATTCAGATCATTTGTGGTAAAAGATCAAAGCAAATAATAGTGCTGGCCAAAATGTATGTGGACATGCAACAGATTATTGTCAAATGCCAGCACTATTACCAATGAACCAACCAAGATATTTTCCCCGCTATTATTATTATTTGTATTGTTATTTATTTTTTAATAATAATAATAATAATACATTTTATATCAAACTCCTCAAAGACATTTTGTGAAGTCATAAAATACAAGAGTCAAATATAAGATGGTTACATTATGGTACAATGGTTAAAAAGTTAAATGTAAGAGATGGGGATAGAGAGGTGAGGAGTTTGACGAAGCAATTTAACAATCCCTTCATATGCCAACAATTTTGTGCCTCTAATATACAAAATAACAACAATATGCAGCCATGTTAGCTTCCAGGATCATTGAAGGGATTCTCAGCGATTATGAAATTGCCCCTTCCTCATCCACAAATGGGCATCAATATTATTCTTGACCTAAGAACAACTAAACACTGTCAACATACACCATACTTTTGTATTCAAACATTGAGCAACATGTGTTTGTTTTCAGTGTAGCCTGTACTGTAAACATGTACCAGCAAGATGGTGGAATAACATGGGAGACAAGGAATTCACCTGACCAAACAAACGTTGGTCATGGGAGGAAGGTTGCCCATGTATCCATTGCATGCATCCAGGCATCTGGAAACCTGAAAACCTGAAAACCTGTTCATATTCACAATATATACAAAGTAAATAACTAGGGTGAAAACCTGTTCATATTTACAATAAATACAAAGTAAATAACTAGGGTGAAAACTTGTTCATATTCTATTTGGTTTTTGGTCTCCAGTGAACATTGACCACCAGAGGTGCAAAAAACAATTTTGTCACGATGGATCACAATAGGCCAACAACAACTCAAAGTGAGCACTAACAAAACTGATTTGGGACTCTTTGATACAAATCTGCAGTTACATTCAGATTCAGAATACTTTTTGTTACTGTCCCAGGTGCTCTGCTCAAAGATAGAAACATAATAAACATTGCATTGGCATTTAGCCCATGAACTTGGGTCACATGGTATACATTTGAATACATACACACACTAGAAATCAATGGCTGCTGGTGACGCCAGTGGCTGGGTTATTAAATTCTTATCGTGGAGCTTCCAGTAAACTAAACAGACTAAGCTTAAAGCTAATGATTAATGAACTCGCAGATCTGATGTCATCGCCTCATTTAACATTTTCCACACGTTGCTTTGTTTGGATACAACCTTTCCTGTGTGTGTTCTCTTGTATCTCTCTTTTATTCCGTTTAAAGGAGACATTGTCACTTTCAGTGGGTGTTTTTTGTAGTTCACTTCTCTAGCTGTAGCCTGATGATAATAGGGAGTCATGGAAGCATGAACAGAGATTGACCCGGATGGGGCGTGGCCCAGTGATCTATGTCCTGGGAAATATGAGAAGCGACAGCTACACCTCATATTACAGAAAAATTGCATTCTATATAAATGATGCAAAATAACATGGAGGTTAGAATCATTGCTACAAATACACCTTGTAAAAAAATAAGTAAATACTATGCTATGCTTAGAGGGAAAAAACAGTTAGGTCATGCCAATGAAAACTGTAACCCCTCCTTTTCCCTCCTTTTACTGGCAAAGATCACAAGACTTCCAGTAAGCTACGTGCTAGAGCAACATTCTGGAATATTGCCAAATCCACCTGTTAGACAGGTATGTTGATCCAGGGAGGAGTGGCACTTTATAACCTCACTGTGGTGAGTGTTAAATGTGAGTGTATATGTGTACAGTGCATGCTTGTTTATATATGCATGTGGCGTTTGTGTGTATATATTTATGTATGCTTTTTTATTAAACCTTACCTTGGTACTTTTTTTATTTTGGCCTGGAACATTTAACATGAAAATATATATATTTTTAAAAGCCACAGAATATGTATTCACAATATTATCTATTCATTCATCAATTATTTTAATCTGTAACTATTTCAAGCAGGAGCAATGGTTGTAAGAGGGAAGAACTAGAGTTAGTTGATTACGACTTAAGGCTGGCCTATTCCTGGTCTTCTTATTGCAGACATCCCAATTAAAATAATATTATGAATATTAAGTCAAAGAAGTGTCAATACTATGTAAAGAGTCCTCAGTGGAGGGAATCTTCCTCATTATGGGCTTCTAATGTGAGCAGAGTTTGAAGAGTAAGTACAGCCCATAAAGTTGAACCTATCTTCAAACAATGTCTTGTTATGTGGCCGGTGACTGTTAGTGTATTCAATTAGTAGTTGGTTATTTGGAGATATTTTATTTCACTACAGATAATTAGGCTTTTGCAATGTATTAATATATATTTAATACAAATATATATACAACTAAAATTGCATAAATGAATAGCAATATTAAAAAACAAATGTATAATCTCAGTGTGAGGGATTATAATACACAATAATGAGTTATACTTAACAGATAATAGAACAGACTAACGCTTTCTGTGCAGATAGGTCTAGTATTCAGTATTTAATATCAGCCTCAGCACACAATCAATAAAAGATAGATGGATGTGTGAAATAAGGCATAAGCATTAGTAAACACACTATAATGACAGATTTTAAAAACTGCTGTTCTTTATTGTATCTTTGAAAGGAAAGCAACAATGCTTACATTTGGCTGCATGTACTCCACGAATAGCATTTCCTTCACTTTTGGTGACTAGTTCCATTCAAATTGTACATGTTTATAACAAAATGGACGCTAGACTATATGTCTAAAATTTTACATGTTGACATGTAAGATTTGAATTGTAAGGTTTCTCGACAGGTCCATCTTCAGTTCCATCAGGGAAAATAATAGCATAAAATGGTTAAAATAAAATGGTTTGATTATATATTCTCTAAAAAATAAGATACTTCATTAACCCCAGATGGGAAATTCGGGAAATAATACAACAGAAAAGAAAAATGCAGTGCAAATAGTAATACCCACATACCCAAATATTTTTCAAAATGAGTTGTACAACGAAATAAAACAATCTCTCAGAGTAATATATTCCAGAGTACAAAAATGAAAAACAATATTAATTGGGTGATAAACTCCATACAAATCACTTTGCATCTATCTGCATCCAATCAATATAATGAGTGTACACAAACTCACAGTGTGACATAAGTCACAAATGCAAAAATAACAGTCAAGACATAACACAACGTTCATAATGGTTCATAAAACCTACTAGAGCCAACAACAATGGCTTACATTGTCTGCAACACCTTCCCTTTGAGAGAGAAGTAAGTGTCATTCTTATTAGGAGCAACATGATGTTATCCAAACTATGACTGGACCTACATATGTAGACCAAGTCCCCTCCCCACTTCATCGTTATCATTATAACCCCTCGCTGCCATGTTAAATGGTCACACCAGTTGATTCAACTTGCCATCCACTTGAGTTCTTCCCGAATTTGTAGACAAGCCGCCTGCCGTCCACCCGCTCCAGAATCTCTCTCTTGTAGTAGTACCTAAGAAAGGAGCATTAATTCACTTGTTAACTTTGTACTCTGTATCATGTAGTACTGAAAAGGTAAAATGGAATTATAAAATAACTTAAGAACAGAGTCCCTGTGATGGTTGCTCTTTCTCTTTGTGTGCATTGATTTTGCAGGATTTTAGAGTTAGTTTTGGGGAGGGTGGATGTTAAGGGTCTTACTATGTGTTTCCCAATAGGATTGAAATGTGCTTACCTCATGGCCCTGCTGAGTTTCTCATAGGTCATGCTGCTGTTCTTTTTCTTCTGTCCCCACAACTGTGCTACAGCCTCAGACTTGAGGAACTTGAAGACCCCCTCGCGTTGGTCTTCCCATTTCATCAGGCCTAGGTTCTTCTCCGGGTGGATCAGAATGTCCCTGATGAACTCCCACAAGTGGGTGCCACGGGGCGCTGCATAGAGAGAGAACATTTGACCAAATGTACTATGTATATGTGCACATGCAAGCAAAACCTGAATCAAATGCTGGATGCAAAATCTGAAATAACCAAAACAGTTGTGTTTTGGCAGTGTAAAGTAGTTTATAAGGCTATCAACGTGTACAGAATATTGTTACTAAACACCAATATAATGTTACCATTTTTTTTCTTTTGATTCTCATAGTAGAAGCCTCCATTGTCTCGGTTGTGCTTAGGTGGTCGACCTCTTGGTCTTTTCCCTCGGAACTCATCCTTTTCTATTTTGATATCTTCTTCTGCTAAGGGAAAAATGAACACACAGATCCTAATTTATACTTATTTGCTTTGGTGAGACTAATATTCATCTGGAGACTTGACAAAAGCTAGGTCTGTTTATATGTTTAGGACCACTCCTACTGTAACCAAATACAGAAAATACTTCTAATTGAAGAAATGTAACAAAACAGCATTTGTAATCATAAGTCAATATCTACTCAAACATTTGATATATTTCCAGAGCAGTGTGTCTACTTACTTGTGGTGGGAGAGTAGGCGAACTCCAGGTCAGAGTCACTGCTCCTTGACTCTGGGGAGCTGGGGATCTGGATCCCACACACTCTGTGTTCACTGTCAGAAAGGTCTGACAGGTCTGTTTCTCTCAAAGGATCCATGGCCGGCTGCACAGTCAAGTCATAAGTTGCTCCGTTGTCAGGCTCCTTCTTGACGTCGCAAGCTGTTCACAAGAAGCAATGTCAGCTCCATGATGTCCTATAAGAAGGTATGTCTGATACCGTGCCATGGAAAAGGTACCTACCATCGCTGACTTTCAGGGTGCTCAGGAAAGGGTAACTCAGACTGTCCAAGAAGCCTTCTAGGAGTCGACATGTCTCATGTAAGTCCGGTCCTGACAGGTATGCTTGTTCTGTGGAATAGGGATAAGGAAATCTCAACCACAAAACATAATAATACCCCTTTAAATAACCTTTCAAATGTGTGCAAGTAAATCATTTAGTACCAATGAATTCAAACGTACCATATTTGGTCTTAGGAACATATTTGGAGAGGCTGCGGTGTAGCTCTGGACCAAGATAAGACCCGAAATCATGTAGCATCTGTTCCTCTGTCATATGGCAGAGAGAGTGTCCGTCCATAGTGCAGGAAGCCAAGCTCAGACGGGATGCATCAAACTTGAGTCTATCTGCGTTGTCACTGATGAACTCTATGACGTTTTCTTCTGACCAATCCTGGGGGTTGAGCTGTTTGTACCCAGTGCCTAAAGGGAGTAGACATTTTAACGAGTTTGAAATGAGGTTAAGTATTGTTTACTTGTTGAGATTAAGTCTATACAATGCTTAAATTATTAAGTAGCAAGATCTGGCTGTAATTTGTCATATAGCTTTTGGCATGTGCGTATTCCCACATATGTACATATTCCTCAATCTGTTTAAAACTGATACCGCTTTGTCTTGTCATGCATGTTGGTGTATGTTGTTGAGGTCAAACTAACAAAGCCCCAACTGTTTAAACAATGAGGTGGCATGGAGTCCTCTATTTGGTGATTATGCCTAGTTAAATATTGTCCACCTGGTAAATCATTGTGTCCAAAGGAGGTCAAAGCAAAGTTCAGCAAGTTAATGGTGGGGCTGTCTGAGTCTCAGGTTGTTAATGGTTGGGCTGTTTACTGTCTGAGCTTCAGTCCTTCCTTGCTGATTTGTGACATTTTATTCATATTATCATGTGGTTTCCCTTAAGCAAACAAACAAGAATATAGCATTCTCTACTAAATTAACGAGATCAAATGTGTTTCTTGTTGCATGTAATTTTGTTTGTAAGAATGTATAAGATTATATGATTATTATATGTATACACCTTATCTTATTGTTATTATTCTGCCATGACTTGGACTGCTTATATTTCTGTAATTTGCTGCTGTAACACCTGAATTACCATCACAGCATTAACAGTGTCAAGTGTTATTTGATCTCTGATTTATTATCTAAGCTGATCCATCTCATCTCATGTAAAGAAAACAAGTTTAGCGACAGACAGAACATGTGTCATCCATTATAATACATTATCTCTTTTCTTGCTAACAGCATTGAGAGTTTTAAAAGTGAAACACAATGATGTATTCTGTATTACTGTCCGTCAAATGCATGACAATGAGCTGTTCTTATTACCTGTAACCCCAGTGGCGTCGCCGGGGCTGCATGCGTGTGTGCTGCTGTCAGGCTCCAGGTACTGCATGTAGGCTGGCTCATGCAGGGACTCGCTGCTGGTGTCGTACATGGTCAGGTTAGCGTGGGTGAGGACGCTGCTCAGACACGGCCATGTCGACATGGTCTACCTGCAAGGGAAGTTACAAAATAATAAATAAAATAAAAAAACAAATCCATATAGATATAAAGAGATGGACAGATGGATACAATATATATACAGTATATACCCATATATAGGTAAAAAATATATACAAATAAAAAACATAGAAGCCACAATCATTGACACAACACAATTAAACACAGACCATAGGCTTATACCTGATTTGGAGGCACAACACACACTGATGAAAGGTGATCCAAGATATTCCACAGTGTGTCTCTGTATGAGTTCACAGTTTGGTATTCTTCAGAATATATCCTCTTCTTCCTCCTACCTACCTAAAAACTGTCCCTCCTCTAAGAGCCAGATATGCACCTGTTGTTATATTTACCTGTGTGAATTTATACCCCTGTGAAAAAAAGAGGAGGGGTGTGTGTGTGACAGAGAGAGCGCGCGCGAGAGAGAGAGGTGGTAATGATGGTTAAGGAGGGGAGCAGGTGAGTTCAGGGGATTTCCACACAAGCTTTGGCCACTCCCTTTCCATTTCTTCCCCACTTCCTGAGAACTTGATTAACCAAACAAACCTGCCCTTTACTGAACCTCGTCCATCGTTCAGACACGCAGTGCAAGTAGCCAGCCCACACACATGCACGCACACACGTGCATGTGCGCCCACATGTGGATGTGCGCGCACACACACACACACAAACAAAACATTGTCTCTCTTGCCTTCTCTTACATAAACACAAGAGGACCATGGTACAATAGGCCCGTAACACACAAGGAGCGGTCAATAACCCAAAAGGTGACACAAGCTGATTGCTGATTCTAAAAATAGTTTAATGGAGCCTCAACAATTCTGTCCACAATGAGGTATTTTGTATCATATGGTGTTTTTAACTTGGTGGTTTAGATACGGCCAAGGCTGACATGGTGCCGGAGGAAGATTCCTCTGTGTGATTGTTCAGCTTCAAATATGTCTCAACTAATCAACACTCTTTTACCAATTATTGTTCAGACTCTGTTCAAATGTAAGGTTATTTAATGCAATTCTGTGTGAATCCATCACTATAGAATTGCATTCTAAAATAAGAAAAAAGTGTAGGCCTACCCACCAACAGGCATAGCATTAATTACTAAGCCCTTTGGCTGTGGGGCAATATGAAAACAATGTAGAGGCACGGTGTCCAACCGCAATGTGAATGCACACACACACACACACACACACACACACACACATTTTCTTCCTGTAGATGTTCACGGTTCCAGTTTGTTCTAATCTCCACCCACATGTTGACCAGATGAGTGGGGATCCATTAGGGATCGCCAGATAGTCTAGCGTCCATTTTGTTATAAACAAGTTTATCCAGTTTCTTTTGTTTTCATGGTTCCCACAAAATGAACAGCCCTCAAACTACCCCCATCCCCAGGATAGTTGTTTGTGTTTACAGTCACAATCTGAACAGGACTTGCAGCAATTATTATCTAAGATATTATCAAAATAAAACTTTATATATGCTATTGACTCTGATTTCATAATTTCAATTTATTTAATGACTTTAAATCATTTTGGAATATAGATTCCATTTTGTGATTGACATTTTTCCCTATTTATTTTTGTTCAATCACACTTGAACAACTAGCTTCACCTCCCCTACCCCCCCCCCACCAGTGGACTTGTTTCACACTCACAACCTATAGTCAAGCCTTAGTAATCTCAGCCTAGGATGTCTAAGTCTTCATTTGTTATTATAATTTATTTTATATTCCTTTGCAATGACATGTATGGTCAAAATCTATAATGTATGTATGTCTTGCAGTTATGAGAATATGAGGGTCATGTCTGCACCACAGAAGGGTAGACACATTGCCAGAGAGCCAGACTCAACAGAGTGTGAGACCGGTGAGTCTAACTTGTTTTTGTTTGCTATCATATGAAATCAGAATTGGCCCAAATAGCCCTTTCCATTGTTGTCCTCACCAATAATCATCAGGAAACCAGCTGAACTTCAAGACAGATGCCCTCTCTCTGGTTCATTTGGATTTAAACTTGATTCCCTCATTTTCAGAGATGACTTCTCTTGAATGCTGACAGTATCAATGTATGTTCCATGTGCAGTATACTGGTACCATTGTTATCAGCGGTGTGAACGTGCGTCATGATATGGATTTCTCAATACCGTCAACACCGTGATATTGATTTTAGGTCATACCGCCCACCCCTATTCCACCTAAGTGGAATCTGTCACAAACAAAGGAAATGCACAAACAGCTTGTGCATTCCTTTTCTATATTTTGGGCATGGACCCCTTCGTATATCGACTCACAATAATATGACTAAATCTTTGTATCCTGTCTATAGCATTGACTGGGCAGATGACACCTGTTGCTCTGCTGAAGAGACCTCTTTGGAGGAGGAGACCAGGGAAGTGATGCGTGCCCCCTGCGTGTTCGATACATCACAAATGCCATTATTTACCATATGTGCCATTCAAACTAGGAAGACATGTTTTCTCATGCTTTGCATGATTTTTTGTCTCATGTTATGAATATTCTTGATTGTCATCTATATTTTTGAATGTAATAAAAGTGTAACCCAAGTGAGCTGTGAATTTCTTTACTGCATAATATTGACACTGGCTATCACGTGAACAACAGAAGCAGTCATTATTTTACACCAAGCATAAATAATGTTTGTTGTTCGTTCATATGTTCACATTTGTTCATGGTAGCTAATTGCGGTCTCGGCCACCATGGCGATTGAAGGTAACGTTCATGTAAAAAGCAACCAGACTTCTCCCTTGCCACACGCCACCCAAGTTGTTTTTCTTGGCTCCTCCATCACCAGGACACATGTAGTTTTTGAGTTGAAAAATGGTTGCAGGTGGTACAGTGCTGACATGTTAACAATCTACCTGAGTGTGTGGTGATGCTGGTTTAACCTGTGGGCCTTCATTACTCAATGCACCACAGGTGTCTAGACTCTGGGGCCTCACCCAGCCCCAGAGTCTAATCAGCCTGACTCGGGCCAGGTGAGGCTGCTTAAACCAGCCACCAACCACACACACTCCACACCTGGATCTTGAGGTGAGGAGAGAGTTCAAGTTTATTACATGACTTTGAGATATGTTAAAGCTATTTTTGTGAGGACGTTGAGAAGTTTCAAGGAAAATGTTTGAACCTTTTCCTTGTTGACCTCGGTCTTAAAAACCGAAACAAATTGTGAAAGTATGCCATAAGATAACTGGCGCCAAACTGAATGACCTTGCCAACTAGTATCAGGTGAGCCACTCAGAAGGCTCAGGCCATCTCACGGGACTCTCACCCTGGCATTGTGGGTTTCAGCACCTGCCGTCGGGCAGAAGTTTAGCCTCCCTAGAGGGGCCACCAAAAGGTATAGGTTGTCCTTTATAACCTGTGTCACCTGGCATTTGTATGTGTTGTTTCTTTGCATAACTCGTGATTATTTCAATTTTATTCAAATTTCCATTTAAATCATGTCAATACATATTTAGTAAGGACATTCAAATCCTGTACCAAGAAGCATAGCCTCAGATAAAGCAGAACTAACTGATAACAGCGTGAACAGCAGATACATGAAAACAAGGTTAGCTCTGTTTAACCTGATACACTGCTCAGATAAACACTGAACTGAACTACGCTCAACTGAATGTTTGTTAGCTCAATAGATTGAATGTTTGTTAGCTCAATAGATTGAATGTTTGTTAGCTCAATAGATTGTGCAGCCAGACTTCAGTGGAATATGAAGTGCAAAGCAAGCAGGCGCTATTTAATGTGTCGTGTTGCATGTGTTGTGCACAGTGCTGAGACACGAGGATTTATTTAATATCCTCGTGTCCAAAGAGTCTTTGGAAATCCAATATTTGCCAGTCAATATTTTGGAGCCATTAGTTACACTATCACTATTTGTGTTACATTGAGGACATGACCAGTCGCAGAGGGCACCACCTAGTGGCACCACAGTCAATGGGTTTACCTTTCCTCACTGGTTGTCTTTTAATACTGAGCCATTGAAATGAATGCCGCACTTGTGTGACATGCTACCTAGTTACGTTTTATATAGATGTAAAGTATCTTTGTATTGTAGAAAGATGGAAATGCCTGAGTAAATGTGTATGTAGTGAAAATGGAACAACATGTTGTGAACCTTTGAGTCCAAAAACACGGATCAAATTTGAGTCTTTCCTCCAAAATGTCACAATCACTACTCATCACCCTTTCCAATGAATCCAAACAATGAATGGTGGGAAAAACAATATGTTGCCAAGAATGTTACCAAACAGGTTTTGTTTTTTGTCAAAGCATTAGCTTTCATGGCCTGCCGGTGCACTCACAAAGAGAGATGATGACATCACCCTGATGCCCACTCGCATCACACCACTGCTCGTAACCTGCTTGACAGAGGGGGGGTTTCCACATCACTATTTTGAGCAAGTGGCGAAACAGTCCAAGGTAATCATTCATAAGTGAATAGGAAGCACTGCTAAACATCTACTGTGTAAAAATAGCCAAGCCAAAAACTACCAAAACATAATTTTGTGTGTGTGTGAATTTCAATAGTGTGTGGGGAAGTGAAAATATGAGACCAAAACTAAGAATTTTAAAAGGTGAGAGGGGGGTTATTTGCTTAGTCTCATTGTGTGTGTGTGTGTGTGTGTGTGTGGGGGGGGGGGCTCAG
>OMKN01049198.1:9092-26649 GCA_900302345.1 Melanonus zugmayeri | reverse complement strand
AATGTGCACAGTAATGAAATATGGGACATTTGGGTCATTTCTAGCGCTTAGGGGACGGACGAAACCATCGCATTAAAGGCAATGTTTGATACCACATAACACAGTATTGCTAACTGTGTTATATGGTATCATCCAATCCCGTATTATCATAATCCCCTAAGACCCTGGACGCCAAAATCCACAAAAACCTTCTAACTATGTAATTTAGGGTCTTATGCACATACTAGTAAGCATCTAAATTGTATTAGACATTAGTTTCAATCTATGTCTGAAATATTGTCATTTATGTTTTTGACTCTTTCCTGATTTGGGGTTTGAATTGGGTGGGATACTTTTCGAAACTTATTACGTAATACGTTTCCGCAAACCAATCAGAGCCGCTGGGCGTTTCCCTCTTCGCTCGCCGCTACTAGGGGAATTCTGGTTAGTTTATTTTCCTCCGCTTACTGATATGCTTAAGTTCAGCAGGTCATCTCGTCTGATCTGAGGTCGTATTCGAGAGTTGATTGTTGTGTGGCTCCCTGCTGCCGGGCAGCGGCGGGAAGGCTCACTGTGTTTGCCTTGGGGAAAAGCTTGGGGTTTGAGAAGAAGCGTCCTGCCGGGACACGCCACCGTCACTCGCCCCCTCCGTCCCCCCATGAGCCTTGATAGGCACCGTCGGGGCACGGCAGCCAGTGGACGATGCGCCCCGACGGCACCTAGCATGATGAGACGCGCCCTGAGGCGGCTCGGCTCGGTTCGTCCACATAGCAACGCATTTTGTAACTCACCATTCAGTGGCCGCATCCACCACCAGCTAGGCTCCCGGGGGGTCTCCCACCATGTGTTAAGGTCTCTCTGTCACTGGCGGGCACGACGGGTGTGGGCGAGCGAGTGACGTCGGGCGGATAGCAAAGCACTTTGTAACTCACCATTCAGTGACCAATTCAAATGAATTGTTTTGAGGCATGGCTTCTGCCTCATCCTCTGATGAATCTGAGGCTCAAACACATAGGGCTGGACTACACCAATTGCAATGAGAAATGAGAGATCATTTGACATGGATGGAGCCAGGGAGAAGTCAATCAAAACTGGATCTGATACGCCCACATGTGAACATAATCAGAGTTGTTATTGTTATTGTTATAATTATTAGTGTCAGTGTTAATATTGCATTTCTGCTTACACTTTCAAATCTATGATAAAATGTTCGGTTAACATGACGTACTGATGAGCGTCTGACAAACACTCAATGCTCGTTTCTGATGACCATTCATTCGTCATAGGGCCCGTTTTCCATCCCAGGGACATGTTCTTGGCAACAGCAAAATGAGCAGCTTTTTTGATGTAGGTTTTCTAATAGTTATGGTTTTCTAATAGTTACTAATTAGTTATTAGTAAAAAAAAATGTCACTCCGATTTTTGTGGATGCTTAATGAGACGCCCAACTATGATATCATATATGCATTTTCATTATTTCAAGCCAGGTGTCCAGGGTCTTTAAGTATTATCAATAGCTTTTTGACAAGCGTTTACTTTTGTCAAAATTGTACAGGCATCACTATTCATTATCACCCATGCAAGTGGTAATTGGGTTTTGTTAGGGGAGGAACATTGGAATGTGTTTGTTTTCTCTTCTGGACCAATTACTTCAATTGATGAAGATCAGGCATCAGCAGGATAGCAGCCAGCAGGATTGGACCAAACTTGAGGGTGCATCAAGGTTGTTTTAATGTAAAGGATTCACAGACTCAGTACCTCTACAACAGTGGTTCTCAAACTTTTTGGACAAAGTACTACCCTACATTACACCAAAGCATCCAAGTACCACTGACAAACTACCAACTATGATGATGGAAAATTCAAAATGTAACAATAAATATAGTGCTTTACAGTTGATAAAATAAAGGTAGCATAGCTGTAATTGTATTTAAAACAATGGTACCACAGAGCAAACACATAGGAAACATATAATTAACAAGTAAGGCAACAAGACTTATTTACTATAACTTGTGACAAACTTGCCTCACTTAAATTAAAAAACTCATTGGCAAAATTGACCTTATTGTCAAAGCAAGTTTAGCAATTACTTCCACATCCATTTTATAATTCAAAGTAATAATATATGCACAGTAATGTAAAAATCCCATCTTTTCAATTCTGAGATAATAGTTTCATCAGATGATAATTCCAACAACCTCTCCTGCTCATGTAACATGGTTAATAATGCTTCCACTTGCCATTGCACCAGAGGTGTACATTTTGGTATTTTGGTTTAGTGTACTGTCACTTTAAGATATGTGTGTACTGTCACTTTAAGATATGTGTGGTTGCCGTTAAGGGAATGACGCACGTTACGTTCTTCCCAGTTCGACTTACCTGTCTAAGCAGTAGATCACGGTTATTAGTGTTCATTTTTATTCATAATTGTATTGTTATATTGATGTTTAATGTATGTACCAGGAGTTTAGACATGGACAAAGACTTTTGTGCAGTTCTACGAACGACGATATTTAGGCTATGTTGCTAGATAAGGTACCGTGTGGTAACATGAGTGTTTCTATATTTCTAGTATCATCGTTGTTGAAGATACAGTACTACATGTTCCAGAACAGATCAGTGATTGCAACGTTTGTCTATTATCAGAATAAATCCAATTCAACTGGTATTCCTGATCTGTGGTTCTGGGCTACATGAGGAACTTGTAAATAATTAGTCATTTATTAGAGATACTCCAAACAGAATAGTGGTTTTATACAGTGATTTCAATCACCTGTAGAGCTTGTTGCTTTATTTTTGGAGGACGTTTTCACACAGTGGCAATATAGTAGAAATTGTGGTTAATTGGGATATACATTTCATTTGTTTAAATATTTTTGTTGGGGCATTTTCTACTGATATGTATATGACTGTATATGATTCATTGTTTGCAGATATTTATGTTCCTTTCTTCTGAGGTTTTGGCATGAGTAGGGGACGGGTGTCCTTAGGCTTAGTTATCTTGGGTCCGTAGATGGGGCTGCCACGATCCAACCCATTACTTCTACTCCACTGCCAAGTTCTACTACACAACGTGCACACACCACTAGTGTGTTTGAAACCCCAGCTAATTTCCAGTAACAGCTAAGCCAGCTAAGCCAGTTTCACCTTCACGGAACAGGGAGGTTTCAGTTGAGTTACTGACAGGTATTGTTGAGCAGGTGGGTCACTCAATTGGTGAAAGCATTGTGTTATGCCTGGGGGCAGCTAAGGCAATGGGTGATGGGGTGGGTCCTCAGAATAACAGCAGGGTGGGGGAACTGAAGATCAGTGACATTTCAGGCATGGGTTTAGTGCTGAAATCTGATGCAAAAGAACCAGGGTGTTTTAGAGGAGATGGTTCTGAGAAGTGTACAGTACAGGAGTGGGAAGAGTTTATATTTGACATCCTGAAGCGACACTTCAGTGATACAGTGTATTCTGATATGCCATTAGCAGACTTCCATGTGATTTTACCACTGCCAGGTGAAACCTGGAAGAAGTCAGGTGATTTACATCTGTACACCGTTTTCCGGTGGCTCAACGCACGCACGATAAAGGACGCTCACCCCTTGCCACATCAAGCAGATGCTCTTGCGGCCTTGGGTGGAAATGCCTACTTCTCAACGATGGACATCTGGATATTACAACGTGGATGTACATGAGGAAGACCGAAAGTTCACAGCTTTCACTTCGCCTTTCAGACTCAATCGGCTTCCTCTGTGTAATAGTCCAGCCACGTTTATGAGAATGATGCTGAGCATCTTCGGAGACCAGAACTACCTAATCCTCCTCTGCTACCTCAATGATGTGCTGATCTTCGCGCATGAGGAGGTGGGGTTGCAGCTCTTGGAGATGGTTTTTGATGCACATGAAGCAGAAAAATCTTAAACTGGCACCAAAGAAATGCCACTTCACGGAGAAGTCTGTGAGATTCTTGGGTCATGTCATCAGTGAAGCTGGTGTTGCCACAGATCCTGAGAAGGTTCGTGCTATCACTGAAATGTCGGAAGAGGATCTCATGGAGGACAACTCGGATGTACCCTCTCAGTCCAAGATCAAGTCCTTTCTCGGCATGGTCTACTATCAACAGTTTATAGAGGGCTGTTCAGCCATTGCCAGGCCATTGTTCGGGTTGACCACCGGACCCAAGACTCCACGCCATCGGAAAGGGAGGGCGAAGCGGAAAGTCATGAGAAAGCTCTCAGCATCGGATTGGATGGATGAATGCAGACAGGCCTTCAATGATCTAAAGCAAGGTCTCCTTGATCAGGTCCTCCTGGCCCACCCAGACTTTGATAAGCCATTCCTGTTGTATGTGGAATGTGTCGGGCAATGGCTTGGGGGCTGTGCTCTCTCAGGTGCCTGAAGGTGGGGATAAGGCCAGACCTGTGGCTTTTGCAAGTAAATCACAATATCCTGCTCATAGGCGTAGGCGTAGGAGTTTTTCACTCTACGTTGGGCTGTCTGTGAGAAATTTAGCCATTGGCTGAGAGGGCACCCGTTCACAGTCTGGACAGATAACAACCCACTAATGTACATCCTGTCCAAACCCAAACTAGATGCATGTGAGCAACGGTGGGTTGCCAAGTTAGCCCCATTTGAGTTCTACTTAAGTTCTACTTAAGTATATCCCGGGGCCCAGGAATGTGGTGGCGGATGCATTGAGCAGGCAGCCCTTTGTGAAGCCCAGTCTCCATAGGCTCACGAGAGTCCCTTACAAAGAGCTGTTGGACGAGGCAGCTGGAGTGCAAGCTGAGAGGGTGCAGGGTCCATGTGAGGCAGTTTGGGAGAGCCATTCTTTGACTGCAGAGACGGGGAGGTGGACTTAGCTGTCAACTGTCAATTCACCATCCCACCTCTGTCTGGATCCTTGTCAAGTGGAGGTGTCTGCTATCATGAGGTGTCTGCTATCTTGACTTCTCATGCTCATGGAGAGTCTGATTTCCAGAGCCGCACACTCTTGCTGCCACAGTTCCTTCAGTCATTGGTACCAGCTGAAATGGCTGAAGTTGGTGCATTGTCGCAGGAGGAGCTCATGTCAAAGCAGCAGCTGGATGATGTGCTGGCCAGAGTAATTTCCTATGTGGAGAGGGGTCGGAGGCCCTCCAGGAGGGAACGTGGCCACGAGCCATTGGGAGCTGTGAGGTTGCTTAAAGCATGGGAGAAGTTGTCCCTGCAAATGGGAGTGCTGTATTGTGTGACTAAGGATCTAGTATCCAAGAAGAGGTGCTACCAATATGTTGTGCCTGCCTCACTGAAGCCAGTGGTCCTGAATGGTGTCTACGACGAGGCCGGCCATCAAGGTCAGCAGCAGACGCTGTGATTGACAAGACAGAGGTTCTTCTGGCAAGGAATGGAGGCTGATGTTAAGGAATATGTTGTTGAAGGTGTATGTTCAGCAAAGCCCCCATAGCCCGAGGCGAGAGCTCCATTGGAGAGCATCATCACCACCGAACCCCTCAAGCTGGTCTGTGTGGATTTCTGGTGCGCTGAAGATGCTTCTAACAAGTCACTTGATGTATTTGTTGTGACAAATCACTTTACCAAGTTGGCTCATGCCTTCTTGTGCCCCAATCAGTCAGCGAAAGCCGTTGCTCATCAACTATGGAACAACATCTTTTGTGTCTATGGCTTCCCCCGTCGCATCCATTCCAACTAAGTAGCCAACTTTGAGAGCAATCTCATCGCAGAGCTCCTCAGTGTGGCTAGAGTACGGAAGTCTCACACAACTCCCTACCACCCGATGGGTAATGG
The DNA here is from genome assembly GCA_900302345.1 of Melanonus zugmayeri. Classification (NCBI taxonomy): domain Eukaryota; kingdom Metazoa; phylum Chordata; class Actinopteri; order Gadiformes; family Melanonidae; genus Melanonus; species Melanonus zugmayeri. The sequence goes on along the minus strand of OMKN01049198.1, from coordinate 20,895 downwards.
TGGTGTCGAGAGATTCAATAGGATATTGGGTAATATGATCCGGGCCTTGCCAGCCAAATCTCAAGTGGCCTCAAATGCTCAAATCTCTGATCTTTGCCTATAATTGTACTATCCATGAGACCACTGGGCACGCTCCATTCCAGTTGATGTTTGTGAGAACACCCCTGCTTGCCTGTTGAAATGCTGTTCGGGGAGGTGCTGCATGACTCAGAGGTTGTAGATTACGATGTGTTCATCCAATCCCTCAGGAGGGACCTGCAGGAGGGCATAAAGACTGCTCAGGTATCAGCTAATAGACAGCTGAGGAGACATGCAGACCCGTACAACAGGAAGATCAGAGGGGCCCCTGTGGAGGTTGGAGATCGTGTGCTGCTGGCGAATAAGGGGGAACGTGGCAGAAGAAAACTTGCAGACAGATGAGAGAATACCCTTTATGTTGTTGCAGAGAACAACAGTGACATTCATGTATATAAGATCCGCAACGCTTCCACTGGCCGTGAGAAGACTGTACACCGCAACCTCATCACGCCCGTTAACTTCTTACCATTGTTTGATACATCTGAGCAGATAATTGATGAAGTCGCCAGTTCTGTTGAGAGTGATGCACCTGCTGACGATGGATGTGGAGGAAAGAACAAGTGTGTGGGCTGGCGCCTGGTTCTGACTGATATACCTGTGAGGGACACTGTGGATGACGATCCCAAGGCATCGACATCGGGCAGATGGGTACAGGCTCTGACTCCCAATGCATGGACTCTGACTTGAGAGACTGTGATACAAATTCTGTCCACCGCCTGACTATGACCTGTGACTCAGTATACTCTTATGGTGATGGTGACACTGTCGTGACTGACTCCCCGACTTCAGTCTCTGACTGCCAGACTGGTAGGCGTAACATGTCGAGGGCAGGGCGTTTAAAAAAATCTAATCATAGAATATATTCATAGAATATATTTCTTTATCATAAAATGGCAAACTTGTTCATTACATTTTCAAAGCCCTCTGCATACCACTGCTCTACAACATCATCAAGACACTGTGTCTCCCAGGCTCCCATGAACCTAAAGACAAGCACTGCCAACCACCAGGGAACACCCGCCATGTAGCATCTTAGAATCTAACAAGACACAACATCATGAAAAACACCAGTTTATACAAAAACAGCTTCAGAAATCATTTGTAAGTAGTCACTGAGTCTACCAGCATTAGGGGCCGTGTCCACAGAGGCTTTTTTTTCATTTCTATGGTAAAGATGCACTAGGAATGCTCCTCTTTCCAGCGCCGCACCTCGCATTTTAGCGCTCTTGGCGCTAGCGTTTTTGGGCGGAGCGCTCTGGGCACCTTGAGTTGAAAATAGGTCAACTTTTGGAAAGGAGCGCAAATCATCAATGTCGAATGTTCGACCGACCAATCACTCAAAGGTCAAAGGTCAATTCAAGAAATAAAAATCAATGACTCCAGGGAGCTGTTAGTAATTGATAAATGATTGGATCTAACTTACTAAAACACTTTGTGGTGTGGAGGGGGCATGGCTTGGCATCAGGAGGTAAACAAGGGCAGGGCGGCTATTCCCGGGGTGGCTATTCCCAGGTCGAACGCAGCTGTGGGTGATCAATTATTAGTTGACTATTTAGTGATCGTGATTTCATTTTTCCCACAGTGTGGCTGGCTCCGGAGACGTTCCATGTGGCTGTGTGTGTGCTACGTACCTGTGCCAAAGTGATCAGCGTTTCATTGTCGCCGACGTACAACCGTGTTTCTGTGTATTCTGTGTATGTGACCTGTATCTTCAGCTGTGTGACAGTGGAGTTTTATGTTTGATAATTATGATTTTCCCGGCTGGGTAGTGAGAGTCACTAGGTGGCCTCGGTGGGCTCTGACAAATAAAGACTCCCTGGTTGTGGTGGTACACCACACACTTCTTTGGGAAATCTGCTGGGGAGATCCCGTCCTTCAGAATGCCAAACTTACAGTTCCTTCGGGAGAAAATCCTATTTTTTTTTTCCATCTCCAAAACTCTAAATAAATGGGATGTACTCGGAGTACATCCTATTGCAACAAACACCAAATTTCAGCAAATCCACCTTCAACTGATAGCGTCAAGCACACTCGGTAAATGTCATGAGTTTTCCAATCAAGGCCTGTGCAGTATTTCTCCTTGTGTCCACGATGATCAAGTGTCGATGCACTTTTCCTTTTGTCTGCCTCAGAGCCAACACTGTGCACTATATATCAACTACCGTTCCTGTGTTATTCTCAGGAATGGAATGTGTGAAATCCTCTGGGGGCAGGTGACATTTCCACTTACAGGAATAGAACTATAAACATTGTTTTTTCCAGTGATGGTTTTTGTGGGGTCTTTTTTTTGTTGGTAGCCTAGAATAACACTGCTTCCCGAGAGAGGATAAGATGCTAATACTTTATCACCTGACAATGGCTAACTGACTGATTGATTTGGCCTATCAATAATGGCACTTGAAATTAGAAATGCAGTGCCATTGATCAACATGGAAAGCAAATTAAAAGGAAAGTGTATAGAGGCTGCATTTTATTCCCTCTATTGAATGGCAGACAATGCAAGAGTTGCCTATGACCTCTGTGACTCTGAGCAGCCTGACTTTGTTAACAAAGCATTGTTTTGTTTACCAGCGTGAGCTTCATTTAAATATTTAAAATTTATTTTTTTTCTTTCACAGCCCAGGGGAGAAAACAAAGTTCTGACCTTTAGGTTTTTTTAAGTCTGTGCACCGAAATAAACGAATAAAACTCAATTTGTTTAGCCGCCTCTAAATATCATTTATTTTCTTTATCATTTACTATACTATGTTTCATTCACCCATGTCGTCCATCCCTTCATCTCTCGTATCCCTCTATTACTTCTATCCTATTCCATTCTATATCATTCTTTGACCTCCTTTTTCTTTCTTTTTTATATTGTCTTCATCATGATGCTCTCCCCCTTTTTTCTATTTTCTCTGTCTTTCACACCTCTCGTGTCTTTTTCCTGCATCCCTCTGTGTCTCTGTGTGTGTTGTTGTTGTTGTTTGGCTCCTTGTTTGCAGGAAACCTCAGGCAATATGCGTCATCGGCGATATACGTTATGTTCACGTGTTGTGAGCTCCCAACGGGGGTTCACCACCTCACCAGTCAGTGCATTAATGAGCTCCAATTGTGTTCCAATTGTGGTCCAATGCGTGCGTGTGTGGGTTGTGTGACATGTGGTTCTCTTCGATAGCTGTGAGGATGTACTGTCCATGTACAGGAATATGCTTGTGTGTGTGTGAGTGAGTGCATAGCCTATGTGTGCATGTGTGTCAGTGTGTGTGTGTGCATGTGTAAGGTTGGCTCTGTATGTTTACATCACTGTGTGTACTTGAATATGCTTGCCTCATGTGTATTGCTGTACACCCAGACAGGAGTTATGCGACTTCGTACCATTCAGTTATTCTTGTTATCTGATGGCAGAGTGGACGACAATGAGGCCAACATGCATGATTCATGCGCAGGAGGGAAAAAATGGTAAATTCAGCATTATTATCACGCTGGTTGAGGACAGCAGAATGAGTGAAACAACAGGTGTGGGGACAGTGCATGTGGTGACCTACTTGCAGTATGCAGGATGTGTATGAATCCCAGTTTAATGCTATATGTTCCAGGTGTGTACAAGCTTCCAGAAGGTGGCCAATGTTACAGTGATGGGGGAGGGGCTAACAGCATTCCTAAGCAAGATAACGAGACCCAAACTGTTCTAGGGACACACACACACGGACATACACACACTTACACACGTGGTTGCATTGGCAGGGGTTTATGTAAGAGGTATCCATATGGCGATATTCAAAATGACTTACGGAGGGAAAATGAGTAAACCCCTACTATTGATGAAAAATGAAACATTTATGTTAGAGATCCAGCACACATCGTTTTGCAGCTCCAGGGAAAATTCTTTTTAAATTGCTTGGTTGTCAGAGCAACCTTTCCTTCTCAGTTTGGCCCCGGTCCAATTTCTTCTCAAACCCAATTACAGAGTGAGGGGTGTCAAACGTCCACCTTATAAACATTGACCACGTGGAAACAGAAAATCGTTAAAAGATTACACACAGACAAACACACATAAATAGAAATTACATCTATTTTCTGCAAGAAGATGAATATCCACATATTCAAACATGCAAACCATCATCTTAACTGAGAAGAAACAAGGTGGTTGGAATTTAATGTATTGAGATATTGTGTCTGTTATTCTCTTGTCTCTTTCTCTTTGTATAAATACACAGTACAACAAGGAAGAACATTTGGAGGAAACACTCCTATAATAAATAATATATCTAGACTGTATTATATTATTAAATATCTCTCTCTGTCTCAATCTCTCTCTCTCTCTCTCTCTCATCCTGCATGTCATTTGCCTCAAACCAAACACCTCTACCAAAAAAGAAAAATAAGAGTGACATTCCGGAACTAATTAGGCGGTATATTACTAACTCACTCCGTGTGTGTGTATGTGAGAGAGACAGAGGTATAAATTATCCAGTAGGGCGTAACTTCAGGGGTACGGCGTTGCACAGACAGCATCATAAACAGCGGCCGGTGAGGGCATTTTAACGGTGCGCCAATTATTTCCCCGAGTCCTCCTCTCTCTTGTTTGCCAGCGCCAGCCAGAAACAGCAGATGAGGGAGCTAACTGGAGCCGTTAATGATATTGTTAAAAAAGACTGGATGTGCTATTTATCTGAAACAGGGGACCTTTTGCAAGTGAATTGGTGGCAGCTAGGCTAAAATAGAACTGGGTGTACTATAGCATAGCATTGTGTGTGTGTGTGTGTGTGTGTGTGTGTGTTCGTCTCGGAGCCGGTGGGGAACTAAATCAGAACACTGAATTTGATCAAAACATCTACTAATACTGCTAATAATAATAATAGATGAATGTAGATTTGAGTTCTTATCGATTCTCTATTAAACTCGTCAATTATTGATCAGCTATATGATCAGCTGTTATCCAAACTCTTGCCCCTGTGCCGGTGAGGGCTAGGGTTAGGGTTAGCTTATATTGTTGGAGTGTCCGACTACGCTGTCACTACTTGACCTTGAAGAGAACAACGCTAAGTTATTTTTCAGTAAGCATTCATCTCACAAGCAAAGTCAGTGCATTCTCGGCCCCATATAAAGGCATTGCATTATTTAGAATGATGATTCCTCATTCCAGATTGTAGTGAGGAGACCTGTGTCAAGCTATTTTGTGGAGCATGAGGTGGCTGCTTTGTCGCTTCCACCAGTGTTTTCCACCATTTTTACCAAGCAGGGTTAAATTATTTTTGGTTAATCTATACAGCTGATAAGCAAACAAGGCCCTCGGCTAGTTGGAGTTTCTGCCAATTTCTGTCACGACTTACTAATATCTGATGGAACAACAATGGCATACACACCAACATTACTAATCACCTTATCATTTTACTTCTTTCAAGTATCCAATTTTTTGTTTGACTTTATTATTATTTTTTTTTTCTCTTCAAAACAAACAAATGCTGCAGGAAAGTCTTTGCAAAACACATACCTGTGTGTAGTAAAACATAGCAAATGTATTTATTTTTGGACCATTAACAACCATTAACTCACATTATAGTACATATTACATTACCATTACTTAGCTATTACTTACATAGGCCGTGTCCCAATACCCCCCCTTAGCCCTACCCCTCCGTTTGCGCGCTCCCGCGTAGGGGTTGGGTGTCCCATTTCATTTGGAGATCTAGGGGGAGGGTAAGTGGTAGTGCTAGATGCGGCTATTTGGCCCTCGAAACGAAGATTTTTCAGATGCACACTTCAAACAGAGTGGTATCCCAGAATGCTGTGCGAACTGAGCGAGCTGAGGCAGGTTAATGAAACATGGCTACCGCCGGTGGGGATGCGACAAAAGCAGTCCATAAATGTAAGTATAATATCTTCGTAAATAATCATGCAAAAAAATGTAAATCGGTTGGAATATGTTAGTTTTATGTAGATGCTAAATAATATGTAATTGAATCGTTATATCACGCATTACAGAAAAATCACTATTCATGATGTCAGAAAGGTTGTATCATATCTTCATAAATAATTATGCAACAAAATGTTAAATCCATTGAACTATCTTAGTTTTATGTAGATGCAAAGTAATATGTAATTGAGTCATTATATCACGCATTCCAGAAAAATTCACGATGTCAGAAAGGTATGAAAGTGTACAGGAATTTACCAAATGCAAAAATGCAGGAATGGGCTTGTTCTGTCCTGCAAATTTGCTCAGATTTGTCACTACAGTTGATAATGGTAGCAACTAGCAAGCAACATATATGTATTGTACTATAATGTTATAATCATGCTGTGATAATTATCCATGACGTAACCTTCATCACTGTCTGTTACAGCACATTGTAACAGACTGATGGTGAGAAGTCGGTATTACCGGTGTAAGCCGGTATTTGGCCACATATCAAACCGGTGCTGTCAAAATGGTGTTAAAAGCAAGTCTAATGATAAAATTGTGAAAATGTGTATTTGAATGTAGGATTAAACTGGCATTAAAAAAACAGACAAACACAAACGCCCCCCCAAGAACACCTCAACCCCCCCTTTCAAATATATTGCTTCCAGCGCCCTCTGAACGCCGTCCTCTGAACGCCCAGAGGACGACGTCCTCTGAACGCCCCCTGGGGGGCGATACCGCTCCCATTGAGAAACACTAAGGTAGACATGGTCGTTATTGTATTGTGTGTGTATATAGAATAAATGGTTAGACTGATTTTACTCTGTGTGTTTGCATTGTTTATGAAAATGGTGCGATCCCCAATGTACGCATATTGTGTGTGTGTGTATATATACAGATATATAGGTTATTACACGGCTTATGACTGGTATCAGTGCTTGGCTTGAACGCAAAGGATGACGGGAGTCTGTCTTATGACTGCGCCCTCTGCTGTTCAAAACAATATAATACGACAACGAGAGATATTATAGCTATAAATAACCACGTAATATCACGGTAGATATGAATAACCATGTAATATCACGGTAGATTTCAAAGTCCCACGACGGCATCGAGAAATGCTTTTTTATCACACTATCACGAAATTCGCAATATCGTTACGTCCCTATTACTTAGTAATTTTTTTGTCTACATGAGACAATAGGTATTCACAATCAGTAGTCAAACCCACCATGCAATGCCATTGTGAGGTAATTCCGAATGCCGGTCACAGTTAGTTAGTTACACATTAGTTACACACAGTATCAGCGATATCATTCATTTTGTACACCTGCTTGCCCCTAGCCCCTCCCCTTTCCAGGTGTTTTGCATCTCTCAATTAGTCTCCTGTGTATTTAGTTTGTTTTCCTGTGTCTCTTCTTGTTACGCCTGGAGCTCCTAGCTGTCAGTCTGTCAGAGCCATGCAGGTCCAGACTTTGTTCTGTTCATGTAGTGCAGTATGTGGTTGGCTGGTCCGTCGATTTTTTGACTGCTTATTTTTGTGTTCCCCTCCTGCCTTGTTTTGTTAAATCATGTCTTATGAATTTTGCCTCTGTCTTTCTCTAGAGTGTCTGCATTTGTGTCCTATTAGGTAGTAGAGTATTAGATATTTTTAGGGTAGGACATATAGTTTATATAGTTTTAGTCAGAAAGGTGGCTGTGTGTTGAGTTATAAGTAGTAACTAGAAGAAATGAATGTCTTGCAAAACAAATGCATAGCCTTAAGACATAGGAAAAGTTATTTATTTTTGCTTGGGTTGTGGTTAATGAAAAACCATCCATTTTGCATGAAGTATTTTATTGGGTTGATGCATTTGCAAGCGAATCTGAAATACTTCTGGGTTGAATAACTTAACAACTTGTTATTTCAGATTCTATGATTTCCTGAGGGTTTGTCTAGTGATGCTTGTTCCTTCCAACTCTTTTCCTTTTTTCCATTTTTGTATTTGTTAATCAGAAAACGTAATCAGTCGACCTGACAAATGGTGTTGTATCTGCTTTGGCAAAGAACAAATTACGTGGACAATGATCTGGGCTTTGAAGTTGGTTGCGTTAAAGTTCTTAACAATTCTCTGAACATGAAAATAAACGCCATCTTGGTTTCTCTATTTACTACATCATGCAACCTTGATCTACTCTCTGTACTCTCTCCTCTTATCTACTACAATTCCCTCTAGCATACCTCATCAATAATACATTCTATTATAGCTACAGTTACTGTAGCTATATTTACCAAAAACATATTAACCACAATGACAGCTAGAACACAAGAGGGCAGGAGAGCAAATCCATCAAAGACCACAACATCTCGAAACTGTGTAGGAAACCAAGGCATGCAGTCAAAACATGCAGCCCGCTAAATGAAAAATAGTAATAATTACATAATACCACTAATAATGGCGAGGGTGGAGTGGCTACCAGGCAACTAGGGAGACTGACTGAATATGCAAAAGAAAACACATCTATGGGTAATGCTATCTAAGGGTATCTAAGACCAGGAATTGGCACAAGCGATTTCTCAGCTGAAAGCTGTGTGTGTGTGCATGTGTGTGTTTTTATGGTAGAATTACCATATATACCATATATATGGGGATGTGGTCAGAAGATACCCCCCATTTAGAAGTTCATGAAAGAGAGTTTTGGTTTAAAGAAATATTATATTTGTGTTTTGACATGCTTCATATGCTAGAAGCATTTAAATTAGTGCAAGCTAAATGCGTGTGATATATACCGCTAGTGATCGCTCATAAGAAAGGAGGAGTATGAGGGTCGTGAGAACATTTTCTCCCAAAAAACATATGGTTTTCGGCCTCACTTACATTAATTGGTTTAGTCTGTGACTTGGTCATGAACTAATACACTGATTGCTAAGTGCTTAAATTGACTAATTTGATGGTGAGAGACTATATATTCTCAAAGGGGGGATTATATGGTAGAATTACCATATATTTCAACATATATTATATTTAATAAGAACTAACATATCTGTGTGAATTATACCCATGCTAGATGTGCAAGTCACCCTCAGTTGCTGATTCATGATGACCTGTGGTGTGTATAAATGTTATAAAAAGAAATTATATAAAAATAAGTATATTGGCAAGAACATGTTGCTGACGAGCACATGTTCTGTAATGATATGACGGTAGAAATAGACAGCTATTGGCAGACTGTGTCATGATGACCCGATAATGTTACTAGTAAATAAAGTTATATTGGGGTCTAGTATTGGGGTCTAATTAGAACTGCATAATATGACACGTCACAACAATCAGATAATGAGATGTGTGCCCCACCATACCCATAAGTCTGTTCAGAATTGTATCTGAAGCTTGTTCTCTGATCAAATAAACAACCTCCTCCTTTGCAATGCAAGTCTCCGTCTCTCTGGGGCATTGGGCCCTGAATTCGATATAATAACAATCAGCTTCTACATTTTTAAGTAGCATAATACATTACAAGTATGGGTTAAATGCAGATAAAAAATGGGATTCGTGAATGTATATATTAATAAATACTTCTTCTTCAGCATTATTTATAAAGGGTCAACTAGACCTTTAGAACGTGATCAAATTAGCATGACAGCACACCATTTGAGCAGTGCTCAAATGAAAAATGCCTTATCGCTATTACTATTACACTGCCATTGATTCGACCCATAACATGGCGCTAATAGCTTAAACATGCATGTGAAATTTGTGGACGTAGTAGCAAAATCTGAAAAAAAAAACATCTGTGAATATAATAACAAGATTGAGCTAGCAACACGTTTTTGTGTTTATATGCATGGAATTTATTCAGTTTGGGAAATCTCTAGAAAGCATTAGCTCAACTTGGCTGGCTGATTCGACAAAGGGTGCTTGAAAGCATCTCCATTGCGAGGTCATTACTAAGGTTCCCCCTATTGGCTGGAGTAGTAAACTACCGTTTGTGTTGCGTAGGAGTCTACGGACATGACTGCTTGTTTTCCGGTTATTAGTCAGATCCCATGTAAGTTGGATCTCAGTTTCCCTGGGATAAAAATAACAAAAGTTTTTTATTTTGAGAGCGAATTGCCCTGCAATATGACTGTATTTTGATTATATATTTTATTTTGTTGGTAACTGTTCGCAATATTACACTTGAGGGTGTGCTTTACCGTCATTATTATTGCTTGAATAAAAAGAAAATCTATTGATGATGTAAGAGTTCAGAGTCTAGCTTTTGACAGGTGCAGGTTTGGCCTTATGTCAAAGAGAACATTTAACTATTGTACTTTGTCCTTCATAATGATTTCCTCTAAAGGTCATCTAGAATGGTATTTTAAAAACGATGACACACACACACACCTGTGCTAAATATTGATGTTTATCTGGCAGCCTTTCTAGGACACGGGACAAGCAAGTCAGGGACGAACGTGGCTTTGGTCCCAAGGTCTGAAGTTTGGCAGGAGTCACTTTGTTAGACACACACACAAAAAACGTAATTGCGACGTCCCTCCTGGTCAATCTTGTAGACCACCTGCAGTGGCATTCAGCGCACATCCTGGTTCTGTCGTGTGGATGTTTTGTCGGGGTATTTTGTTCGGAGTGAGACAGGATATACTAGGGTTGCACAAAACATACTCATTCCTTTAGGATTCAATTGCTTATTGTGGGAGAACCGATTGCATATACTTGCACAGTATTTCAGGTTTTGAACAGTTTTTAACACTCTCTTGAACAGGAGTCATGTTGTGCATTTTTGTATTCATACCTCACCAGATTCCAAGACTTCTCCCAACGGCACCCCACCCCTGTGTCTCCAGCATAGCGTGACTCATTTGGCGTCTAACCCCGAGTGCCGAGAGAAGAGCAGAGAAAAGGAGAATTGAAAGAGAGAGAACAATACTTTTTCTCTGACATGCAATGGCATTCAGAGCGAGTCCCACCTGGATATTTCGAAGTACCGTAATTTTCAGACTATAAGGCGCACCTGAATATAAGCCGCAGCAGCTAAATTGAATGATGTGTACATATATAAGCCGCACTGGACTATAAGCCGCGGATGTTTAACCATATGTAAGGGTTTGTGCACAGAGGGGGTTGTCGGGAAAGAGATGGCTGTTTGAGGAAGCTCCCATTTATTAACATTTCAACAAACAAGGTTCTAAACTTTCATATGAGTATATCTTTCTACAAGCAGTACAAACGGCTAAGCGAACAAAAACAATATATACTTTACCGATTCGCGAAGTCAACAAAGGGTGTTTTATTGAGGATATCTCAAGTTAGCGTGGTTGTAGGACTAAATGCAGTGGATAGTTTTGTTCGTTGGACCCTTGCCTTGAACTGGATACCAAGATTATCGTAATCGATGATGATTTTGATCAACTCCCAGATCACATGAAAGGTAGGAATGCAGATCTTCTCTCGGTTTGTTTTGAGTGCACTCTTCTCACAAAGGCTGTGTTTGCTCTCGCTGTGTGTGTGTGGTGTCAGCTTTCAAACAATGTGTAGCTTGAACAGATCCGTTGAGAATTCACCATATTGATGAGGAATGAATGACGAATGAATATTCATTTTGCCGGAAACGGCCCGCCGGCGGGCCGTGGCTAGACAAGAGGTTAAAGGTGGTGGACTGTAACCTGTAAAATCCATAGATTTAGGAGATCCCCTAGGGGCCGTTAGCTGTAAAAATCCATAGATTAGCCGCACCGTTATATAAGCCGCAGGGTCGAAAAATGGGAAAAAGTCGCGGCTTATAGTCCGAAAATTACGGTAATTATTTAACTGCATGATTAGATTCTATTATATATTCTATTATATGTTACTTAATATT
>OMKN01048881.1:2893-13642 GCA_900302345.1 Melanonus zugmayeri | reverse complement strand
GGCTGTCCTCGACACACGGCGGGAGACGTGGACAGCGTGACGGAGACACAAGGTCGTCCACCGGCTGCCGTGCCCCGACGGCGCCTAGCGAGGCTCCCGGGGGGACGGAGGCGGCGCATCGAGACGCGCCCTGAGGCGGCTCGGCTCGGTTCGTCCGGATAGCAAAACATTTTGTAACTCGCTGTACATATGTAAATAAATCACACAATCCAAATAAAAGAGTGGATAAATTTAAAATGTTATTCATTACTTTTGTAATTAAAAGGGTATGTTTTCAGTGAGCAAGGAATATAACAACACTTCACGTATGGTCTGTACAGGGATCAAACCCGCAACCTTGCACCACGCTCTAACCAACTGAGCTAAGCGGCCACTTCGTTCACTATCAAGCATGTCAGTAGCAGAGGAAGAGAAACTAACCAGGATTCCCCTGGTAGCAGCAAGTGAAGAGGGAAACGCCCAGCGGCTCTGATTGGTTCTAGGTATTTATTTCATAATAAATACCTAGAATAATCCCGCCCAATTTAAACCCAAAACCAGGAACAAGTAAAAAACGTAATTGACAATATTTCAGACATGGATTAAAACTAATGTCTAATACTATTTAGATGCTTACTAGTATGTACATAAGACCCTACATTACATAGTTAGAACGTTTTTGTGGATTTGGGAGTCCAGTCACTTTAATTAATTGTTCTGTTTTCTCTGGTGGTGAAGGTTGGGTGAAGTTGGTAAAAAAAGTGATTGTTTAATAAATTGTATTCAGCTCTATTAGTAGTAACATATTTAGGGCTACAGTGACATGATTGCAAGTGTTTTGTGTCTAGCGATTGGACTAGGCAGCTGTAATTGGAGCATCAGGTGTAATGGGAGGACCCCTGGCTATTTTTAAGGTGGACTAATTATCAGTGCTGATTATCTACTGATTATCTGTCACTCACGTCACATTTCTACATAATGGTGGTCCTAAAATTAGACTGCCGAAATATAAACAGGCAAGTGGGCAAGCTTAATTTCCAGCCCTGCATATGATGGTAGCAAAAAAACTAACAAAACGGTTATGTAAGATTGAGTTATTAGACAATAGTAGATTGTCTAATAGCTATCTATAGTCTATAGTCATGAGTCAATAATCAAGGCTAGTCTGCTGATGTGATGCATTAAAAGAGATGCATTAAAAGAGTAATCAAAGCCTTAAATGCTTAACAGAAGCCTAGACAGAATGCTAGACAGAAGCCGCTAGTTTATGGTGCTATTCCAGCTGTCTATGAGTTTATAGACAACAAGGAAATGTGCTTTTGCATTAACTTCAGTAGACTGGGTTGACATTGGTTCCACAAAAGTACATTTAAAAAGATTGATTGAAGAATACAAATGGAGTAGAATTTCTTTTTCACACAATCATGTTTGGTAATATAATGGGACTTGGGAAGGAATGAGTGTGAAAGAATATATTGCATGTGTGAATAAATAAATGCTGGGTTTCATACTAAACGGACATCCTACGTCCTAGTAGAAAGAAAAGTTTGTCAAACTCTGGTTTCAGTTGAAAGTACAGACACACACACACACACACACACACTTCTTCTGAATTATGTGTCCACCTTAACACTCTGCTTTTCTTATTTCGCAACATCTCCAAATGAAATGATCATAGGTGATTTTCTTCTTGCTCACGAGAACCATCTTGTGGGCTTCTCTCCCACAGTCCAGGGTTTTTATAGGAATCACGGAGACCAAGGGCAGGTTAAGAGTTTTTATTTCAACACAAACAAGCGGCACCAAGTGACTTCGCCAAACTAAAACTCTCACGACTTACAAAAACGCTGCGGACAATGATAAAACGGAAGATGCGATGAACAAATAATTGTCAGGGCCCCGCGAAGCAGAGCAAAAAGATCAATATATAGGCCATTTAATCATCAATTGCCCGCAGGTGCGTCGATCCCGGGAATTAGCCGCCCCGCCTCCCTCGTTTTGCGCACCAACGCCAAGCCACGCCCCCTTCACCTCCACACATCTGTCTAGCATTCTGCAACTAGATGTTGGACGGTGTAGATTTCCATTGTTGTCCAAAAGCACAGTAAAACTTAGTGGTGGAGGCGTTCTATTGCGTTGGTCCTCAGGATGATCCATCCTTATTCCCTCTAGCATATATGCAAGGATTTGTTTACTTCCTATTCACTCGCCACCGTAACGTAAAGCCGTGACATGCAAACCATCAGTTGTCTATCCCATTTGTAGAACTTTGTCTGTGTCATTTTGTCATCTGTGTCAAATCTTAGAGATTCCACCGAAGCACTTCCTTAAGGATCGTTAGTGAATTGGCCATGTTATCTTGGTTTCTTTTACTCCTAATATACCTCTCTTTTCTCTCCTTCTACATTCTCTGTCCACCTCTCTGTCTCTCTCTATGCGTCTCTCTCTGTGTGTCTCTCTCTCTCTATGCCTGTCTCTCTCTCTATGCATCTCTCTCTCTCACCCCATTCACAGCCTATCAAGAACGCCCCAGCTGGGAAGAAGTATGTGCGTTGCCCCTGCAACTGTCTGCTTATCTGCAAAGTCACCTCCCAGCGGATCGCCTGTCCCCGGCCATACTGGTGTGTTTGTGTGCATGTGTCTGTTTGCGTGTGTGTGTGTGAGGGAGAACAGTGGGAACAGCAAATGTACATGCACGTGTGGTATGGCATTTGTTGACATCACACATTTGTAGTGTAGAGGAAGAAATCGTGTTGATGAAAATTTTATTTTAGGACACTTGAAAGCAAAGTATTTGGTTTAATAGAACATGATCATGGGAAGACACCAGCAGCAATCTACCAAACATCTTTCCTGGGACACTGGGGGTATATTACTTTTATTAGGGAAATATCATTGTTAATACACAATCACAAAGTGGTTATGTCTGCAACTATTTAGGTGTGATTATAAAGGAGCAAAAGGTACAGTTTTTCTCACCGTCTAGGCTAAGAGTCTAGTTGTCAATACACATATTGAGAGTCTGAGTTGATTAGCAGTACGAAGGGCAAGTTATTTCCATACTAAAGGAGTGAGGTGGTCTAGACTGGGGAGAAAGGGGAGAGGTCATATGGCATGGCTGTAGTGTTAAGTCTGCTCTTTGATGTGCAGATAGACTTTATGCAAAGGCTTATTTAATTAACTATGGCATAGAAGCTTATGTGTTTTATGTGGTGTGTAGTTCATAGTTCATATTTTCCACAACCCGTATGAAGTGTGCCCGAGGGTTCCAGTGTGTCGGATCCTGTTAACATGAAGCTGGGGCCGCCAACAGGGGGCGCTGTCCACAAGATTGTCTGATAACTTCAAATGACCATAGCTCTTCAAGATTGTTCCAAAATAATAATTGCTGTTTTTGGCCTACTACGTCCTCAACCATTTTTTGCTCACCCCGTTTTTGATTGCTGCTTTTGCGTTACCGAATGCCTCGCTTTTGTCTAGGCATCAACAAAAAAGGCAGTGCAGTGCGCCTCGTGTTTTACGGCCTGCTAAAGTTTTCGGCGTGATCGGCACCTTTTTGTTTTCCATATTATGCCAAAGCCAAAAGAAACGTGGACATGATAACCATAAATGTTGTTGAACACAGAGCTCGGAATTTCCATCGTAATCTGTGGAAGACAAGTAACTAAGTGGTAATGTTGGCTAGCAAATGGAAAAAGTGTTCAGTTTTGATATGGAATTGCGAAGTGTAGTAGTGTAGTCATTTTGAAACCTTGTCTACTGACACAACACGTGAGAATATTCATCAGCGTGTGCCTTTTCAAGCCAAGGTTGTATTATCCTGTCCACGTCGTCACGCAGAGCCTCAGTATGCGTGACCTGTCATTTTTCCTTTGTTTCCTATTTTTCATTTTTAAGTCGCACGTTCTGGGCAAGAACAATGCAGACGTGTGACTGCTTCGTCACATGATGAAGGTCATTAAAGAAAGACCTCATGATGCACAGCACCTTGAAAGGAAAAAAGAAAAAAATTGGCATTGAGAAGTGAGAAGGAAATCTTTGTGAAAAAATACTGATAAGTTTAACGTTGATGAGTATCTTTGATTCTAACGGCTAATGCACAATTAACGACAAACGCATAGGGAACGTCTTGGTTGGCTCTTAATGAGATGTGTTGCCGGGTAACGCACTGCAGCGCATAGGAAAGGGGTAGAGATCCAACTAGGAAGGGAGGGAAAACATTTTTTGTTTTTGTTCTTGTCCTAGTGCATAGATGGTGGTGACAGTCAGTGCTTTACAGTGTAGAGAGGATTGGCTTGACTTTGTGCTGTATTTGGTTATGATAAGTGTCCGATTCAGTTGAAATCTCTCTAACAGGAAAACGGCAAATAGGCCATGAATGTCTTCTACCCCTGAAGCAATTCTAGCAATTTACTGGTGTAAAGACATCTGGACGTATATGCATTCTTTCTGAATGTCAAAAGGTGCAGTACTTCTTCATTTCAAAGTACATATTTTTTTAGATTACATTCAGCCCACGGTTGCCAACTGAAAACATTGGATTCTGCAGTGGGCTCATTGTAATTTGAATTGTCAAGGACATTAAACATAGAAGTGCACTGTTTTATATTACAAAACATTTCTGTGCTATGAAACCAAGTCTTTGAAAGGCCACAACATAACATCAATAGCCATAAAGATCTTGTTTGTTGGCCATTGGAAGCCAAAAGGAACAATGAATCTGTTGTAGTTCTAATGATCAGGGAACAGGGAATTGTAGCACAATATTAACAGTGCTACTGCCTTACTACTTATTTGCATCATGGGTATTGTAGTGCCACTGTGATACTCCACGTCAGCCCCTTTTTTGATTGAAATGTCGTTTGGATTCTTTTTTTTATATATATACGATGACTCTGAACAAGGCAGTGGCTTAATCACTTGTCTGTCAAATGCTTTCCAAGCAGGAAGTCTGCTCTGTCTCAACATCGAACACAGTTGCCCTCAAATGTATCCCATGTAGTTGATCTACAAAAAGAGTGCAAAGTTGCAATGCTTCATAGGCATAGGCTAGCTTCTATGACTGTTGTAGTGCAGTAATGAAAGTGAAAGTAATGAAAGTGTGTGTGTCTCCAGTAAGAGGATAATCAACCTGGGCCCGGTGCACCCTGGACCAGCCAGTCCGGACCCCCAGCCCGCAGGGGCCAGAGTCTCCTGTGGACACTGCAGCAACACCTTCCTGGTAGGCAATGGCAACAATGACATTAACCTTTTTAATGATCTAATTATATGAAAGAATGAATAATGGCATATCAAACTCATGCGTATGGTGATGTGTGTCCGACACAACAACACACACACTTATTTTATTTAGTTTTATATTATAGCCTATCGTAAAATGTGCTTTGTTTAAGAGACATTTAATATTTTTGTTGTTTGGTTTGTTTCAGACAGACAGAACCCACACAATTACCTACGTATATCCACCATGATGAATTCAGTTTGACGTTCAATAGGTCTATTCCCCCTTTTTTGCTTCCTAATCTCAATAGCTCATTGAGAGACGATTTTATTTCAGATTAGTGCTTTTAACACATTGGACAATATTGCACACATTTCCCCCGCTATTTTGCTTTGCAAGCGAATATTGTCAAACTAAAATAACCGCGGTGCTTCTAGCTAGCCTTTTTAATGATATAGTTATAGGAACGAACGAATAATAAGGGAATCAAGCTGTTGAGAACTCCATACTTTGCGTGCATGACAATGTGTCTCAGACACAAGAACGCAGTTATTGTATTTAGTGTTAGGCCTATATATTGTACAATTTGAGAGACATATTCGTTTGAGAGACATTTTATATAGTTGGTATAGACCTACTTAATATAGGCCTATTGTATAGAATATATACAGAGAGAACAGTTCTATTTCACATTGGTGCTATCATGACTGATTTCCTTCAAGCGCTTCTATCTGGTTTGGATGGCGGTTCTACCGTCCTCGGTTCACAGAACCACAGGCTTCGCCGTCGCCTTTGTGGGCATTTCATCTCACGTTTTTTTTATCTCGTACGGATGGGCACTCGGGTCCTTTGTCATGCGAGTCGTTTTTCGCACGGTTGGGGTGGATCCGCAGCCACACTTGTAAGTCGCTTTGGTTGCAAGCGTCTGCTAAATGAGTAGATGTAAAACATTTATAATGTATTGTGGATTTTGTCCATGCAGATCTTACCTTGCATTATTTAACTTTTTCCTACTGAACCATCACATTTGTCCAAATGTATTTGTGATTTCGTCACTGCAGCATCATGTCATTTGTTTTGTCTAGAACAATAAAATCAATCGCCCCACAGCTCAATCAATATTTTCTTTCTAAATCAATTTGGTCTGTGGAGAAAATCACATTTTGAACAAAAAGTGATGGTTGCAGTGAAAAAACTTTTAGTATGTATTGGATCTCTACAGTATGACACTACAATGTGTGACTAGAATCCACCCCATCCACGCACGCAATAAAGAAGCAAGTCTGTGGTAACAACATTGCAGACCTAAAATCTAGATGTACAAGTTAGATTAGATTTAATCATTGGCTACAAGTTTTAGCTTGGCCTAAAAAATGAAAGAAATCTCTAGGCCCTAGAAAATTTAAATGTACTCTTGCCCAGCAAGTAGCTTCACCGGTCTAAAGCTTTTCCTCCCGTTCTCTCAGTGGACAGAGTTTACTGACAGGACGTTGGCCCGCTGCCCGCACTGCAGGAAAGTGTAAGTAGCAATAAGCCATTCATCCATTACAGCATTACACACCCCCACCCATTGACCCCCAGAGGTTCCCGATGGATTCATGCAATCATTGCGAGGGTCAAGGCATCGACGCCTGCTGTACCGTGTATAGGAGTATCGCTAAAGAGCTGGAGGAGGGTGTACACACGCACACTGCCCGGTAGGGGCGCTGTGGTACCGCTCTTCAGTTGCAGCACATCCTCATTCAAGTAGTCCCACACTTTGAAGTCTTGGCTACTGCGCTAGCCGAGTATTGATCCTGTTCGGGATTTACACGCCAGCAAACAGAAATCTCTAGACAGCTCCTTGTTGCCTCTACTGGGGCTCGCTGTGAGGAGGAGGAGGGTGTGTGTTGTGTGTGTGTCTGTGTGAGGGTTTACGCAGTCTTCTCGCTGACGCTGCAAAGGTGCAACGGAAATCAATCAACATTCGCTATTTCACATCAAGCGTAGCTGTAATAAAAGTTTGCAGATGAAAAGAGGGAGCTGTAACCAAGTCGGCAAAACTTTCGCTTCATGGGTTGCTATGTTTTTTTTTCTTTCTTTCTTCTTCCCCCCACTCGTGTCAGCGCACTGTGCTGTTGTGGTCCTGGCTCGATTCCCTCCCGAGTCTCTGATTGTTGGTGAATTAAAGGCGGACGATACTGCCACCTTGACTTATTACTATGGCAACATGGGGGACTTGAGTATCGGATGCTGTGGTGTACAAGATCTCTACCCAAGATTTCAGGCCACTGTGTAACAAACATTTTTACTTTTACTGAAGAGTAAAATAGATGGATGCAGGCTATACGTTGGGATTTAGGGATCTTTAGGACATAATAATGGACATGAAGTTCATTTATTTTTCTCCTCCCTTCGCTGACATCTACGGATACGTCTATCTTGCGGTGCAGGATTGAGTGCAGGTATCCGTGCGCTCCCGCTATAAATCCAAACGTGTCACCTGCTCTGGAGATTAAACGGCTGCCTCCCCCCCAGACCTTCCAATGACCTTTATGAGTGTTTACACACATTTCATAAATGTCACAAGGGTAACAATCCCTGTGGGTGGAAACATGTCTGTTCTATGGGCGAGCTTTGGGGTGTTTCACTCCTTGAGCTACAAACCACATTCCCGTTCCATGCGTTTACTATGTAACGCATGTGTTTATTCTCTGTGGAGGGATCACGCTACAGATAAGCTCCCCTACGCCATTCATACCCTCCGTAGGAATTCGACTTTATTGCTGGTATTACTTAATGTCAATAAGTAAGTAAAATGTATTTATAAAGCACTTTTCACAGACAATGGTCACAAAGTCGAATTGTTGTCCATTAGAATTGTTTGTGACCAAAAGTAATTTGAATACAATGTTATGATTAAACCGTTGAGTCTGACTTGGTTAACTTGTTAATAAATATTGGATTAATGTATTAGATTTAGTATTTTAACAGAACCATAATTTGCAGTGAAAGGGACCATTGCAAGGGTGCTGTCATGTGCGTAGTGTCACCATAGTGCGTGTACCAATCTGTTGATGTTCTCTCCTCACTTTCCCTTCGCTTGTTTCCCCCCCACACACACACACACACACAGCTCCTCTATTGGTCAGCGGTACCCCCGGAGGCGGAGCTTGTGGTGTTTTCTTTTATGCTTGCTCTTCTGTATTGCGAGCGCTGGACTGATGGTGAGTGAATGCCTTCATCTTTTTTTAAGCTTATAAGTTCTCAGTTGATTCAAATCAGTGCCAATTGATATCCAGCTGGAATCCACAGCCAAGTGGCATCAATTCTAATTGGGTCAAATTTGAGCCTATCACAAATGGTCATTGTACTAACCCGTGTTTTACCAGAGGGGGTGCTGTTGCCAAGGTTTGGGCACTCTTTAAAGTAGCTGGGAATCAAAAATTAACTCGGAGGAAGTGGAGGAAGTGTAAGTCCAGTTCCTCATGTCCCTATAGCCAACCTACATGGACAAATCATGAATTTCAATTAGCTGGGGGCTTTAAAGATGGCCAGTCTGACAAAAATGATGCACATTAAATCAACACACACACTTCTTGCAAATTTGCCTCAAATAATTGCAATCACTGCTGAAATGAAAAGTGAAATTAAACTGTATGAATAAATTCCCAAAAGCATTTGAAACGTCCTTTTCCGCAACCTTCCCAGATGTATACCGTAACCATGCTAGTGTCTCGGGAGGATGGCAAGCTAAACAAATGGTCAAGTTATTTTTTCATGAAACAAACTTTTAAGGAAAGTGCTGGCAAACACTTTGTGTCACTGTCGGAGGTCCCCGTCGACGGTTGTCAGGGAGAATGTTATGCCCTTGAGTGCAGAGTGACTAATCGCAGGCTTCACACTACATTTACTGGAGCAGCGAAGACAAACTAACCTCCAGGGTGTTTGGAGAACGTTTATTTCACAGCATATTTTCACCGCTATTTATTCATTTCTTGGATCAGGGTTGTCTCCCACAGCAACTCTGCTGTGTTTTTTCTGTTAGTTAATTCTCCTTTGATAAACAGCATCTGCAAGTTGCTTCCTCCTGGCACAGGTACAGAGTTTACAGTTTACATCGGTGTTTCCACTAGGGAGACACACACACACACACCAGCTTTCTAATGCACCCAAGCATCTTGCTATTGTTGGTATGCAGAAGGAATTTTTACAGAATTTTTCAGTAACTTTTGTTTTTTCTGTATTTTGAGTGTAGTCATCAGTAGGCCTGTTTTTAATTCCAGCATTACAGTCCATGTGCTCTTTAGCAAGACAGTCTACACTACAGTACACTATATACCTGCTAGCACAGAGAAGACATGGGCATACCCCCCTGAACATGGGGATCATGGGGTAAAGAGATGGTGGTGGTTGAAACTCACTTAGTATATCCAGTGCTGAGTACAGTATACTTTGTTTTTTAGATGTGTCTAGCGTTTTTGAGAAAAAAAAAAACTGAAAATGAACAGAACAATGAGATAAGATTACAAAATTAAAAAAAAAAAATTCCTCAAATTGATTTAACTCTACAGTCATATTCTACCTATTCAACAAAGGATGCCAAAAAATACATATTACAAATATAAAATACAAATACAGATTATTTAGCATCTACATCAGTTTAGATTGGATCCGCCCAGTACCATTCCATGTCCTCCATGTGTTATTAACCGTCCATCCCTCTGTCTGTGTCTGTCTCGCCACTCCAGGCGGGCACGTGGGTGAAGGCCCAGACCTACCCGGGCATCTACGCCTCCTGGGCCACGATGCTGCTGCTGGCGCTGCTCACCCTGGGCCGCGCCTTCTACTGGGCCTGCATGCGGGTCAGCCAGCCCCTCCAGACCTTCACATAAGACCGCCTCTCTCCCACGTCCAAAAACCCTCCCCCACTTCCTCCTGTTCCACCTCGATATCCCCACCCCGGAGGAGGGTCCACCCGGGGGGAACAGAACCGTTAGGAGGACAGACAGCTTTAAAGAAAGAAAACGAAAGAAAGAAAAAAAACAACAACTATACAACATATTTATTTAAATCCAAAATTGTAGAAAATTTCGCCCTTCCTCTAATCTTTTTTTTCAGTTTGTGTTTTTTTTGTTGCGTTTCTGGAAAGACAAAAAGAAAAAAAAGATGGGTATCTGTGTGAGACTTCGGCTGCTATATTAGTGGAGTTTTTGACGGTGCGTCTGACGCACGTTTAAAATATTGTGCCAGTTGTAGGATTGTATTTATTTTAACATTTTAAACTCCGCCTGGCTCTCTTTTCCGACTCCTTCAGTCCGGGATAAGTCCACATTCACAGCCAGAGAGTTCTGTTATTAAGTCTGAAAAATGACATAGCCAATAATTTATCAATCAGAATTTCCCCATTAGGGTTCAATGTTTGGCCATTTTTATTATGCTATTTGTCTGATTTGCTTTGCGTGGAAAAAAATTACTCGACTCAGAAAATGAGATGATTCAAGCAAATTTCTGCCAGTAAAAAAAAGAAAATTATGGAAGGATGAAAAAGCTTAGATAGGTGTTTGCTT
>OMKN01048843.1:5319-18460 GCA_900302345.1 Melanonus zugmayeri | reverse complement strand
CGCGCAGCATCCGCCGCGGCTCCTCTCGCCTATCCCCGCGGAGGTCAAAGAAAATCAAACCACCGGCCGCACGACTCTTCTTTTTGATAAGGTTATTGACAAATGATTGCCACTCGTGTTGATTGGGGATAGGAATAGGGGGGGGGGAATCAAGAGAGAGAGCGATGTCCTGGTTTCGGCTAGCGATACGATGGAAAAGGCTGGTAATATTACGCGGGCGTCCCCTCCCTCTCGGCGCTGCTGAACCCGCCCACACTGCGTCCTTCTGCACCCCCCACCGCCCGCTGCTGCTCACAAACTGCTGCTCTGGCTTTTTGTAGCCTACTGAATGCAGGGGGGGACGGGGACGTGATTTGGAACCAAAATACCAATTAATTTCAACATTAACTTTCCCATTAAAGTCGTTGTTTGATTAACGGCAGGAGAGGCTGCCAGTGGTTATTATTGGTGCCACTCTGCTCTACCTTTCCCCTTCACGTCTGCCTCTCCAGACCCGACTGCAAAATGACGTCATGTCACCCCTTTTGCCCCATGGTCCTGTCCAAATGGGAGACCGCCTGGGAATGGGACGGCTGGGTTCATGTGCACCACACGTTAATAGGAATACACTACAGCAATTACAACGAACACACACACTCTAGGTTTTTAAAATCCAGCACTTTTAATTAGCATTACAAAAATGTATTTAAAATTACATTACCCCTATTTTCTTTTGTACATTTGGTAGCAATAAGGCAAAAGTAGTCTGTTGAAATAATAATTCACATCAATTAATTATCAACTTGTAATGTATAAATATTACTTAATCCAGGACTGTTTTGCTACAGTGAGATGCCGTCCGTTTTGTTGCATCTGCAAAGCACAACGTCGGCCTTCCTTCACACACTGTGATTCAAGACTGACCAGCCCATAGCCACCTCATCCCCACATCTGTACTCGCACTGTGATTCAAGACTGACCAGCCTATAGCCAACTCATGCCCACATCTGTACTCACACAATGCTATGAACAAATAAAACAAAACTGACCAACAAAAACAAAATAAGTGAGGAACAAACATTGTCCATGATTGAATAATGGCAATCATCATTCAATATGAAAACATTTTTGTATTATTCAATTTTTTTGCCTCATTTTCTTTTCTTTCTTCCAGTTCACAATGGGGACAGCAGGTCGTGTTCCAGGTGTGTGTGAAAGTTTGTTGGGGCAAGCAGGGTGAGCGACCTCTCCATACTGGCATGGCAAGTGTGCAACACGGGCCATTACAGTGGACCAATGAGGAGCCAGCTAGATGCCGTCATCACTGGTAGACTTACAGAGAGGACAGTTGAAGGGTTAGAGAGAAGACGACTCGCAGGAAGGGAAGTCTGGAAAAGATTCAACGGTGACGTCCTTTTCACAGACTCGTCACTGCGAAGCTACACATTTTGTTTCAATAAAACGAGTTACGACTTTAAAAATCAAGTTTTGTTTGTAAAAATCAAAGTCAAAATCAAATTAAAAACTAAAACTAAAAAAGAGCAAAACATTCATATTGATAATACAAGGCCATTT
The DNA here is from genome assembly GCA_900302345.1 of Melanonus zugmayeri. Taxonomy (NCBI): domain Eukaryota; kingdom Metazoa; phylum Chordata; class Actinopteri; order Gadiformes; family Melanonidae; genus Melanonus; species Melanonus zugmayeri. The sequence continues at coordinate 16,906 of OMKN01048843.1, read as the reverse complement.
TCAGTTGAGTTGTTGGTGTGCGGTGTGTGTGAGAATTGGGGGCATCCATGAAAAAAAAGAAAAACCAAACTCTGCTGCATGTCGTATCGCTCCAAGCAGCGTTCTCTTCTCTACAGCCCGGGTGCAGTACAGTCGTATTCTTACATGTGAAAGTGCCAGATACAGGTCATTTGTGCTGGAACCTTTACCGTATACCATAAAGGTTCACTCATGAATGCAAGGGGGAAATGAGCAGAGACAGAAAAAAAAGAAAAATAAGAATCACATTTACCATATATATAGCAAAAAGTGAAGCCAGTGACTGACTTCAAACCCGTGACTGGTGAGTGCAATGTTGTGGACACAATACTGAAGTCTCTTGAGTTCAGTGTACCCCTTTACATGTTGTTTAAAACAAACAAACAAAAAAACAGAAAATCACCCCTGATTGGCTCACATTTACCCATGTGGCACCATGGTCATCTTCTGTAAACATTTCTCCCAAATTTGTCATATTTATCCTATTTTGTAAAAACACCTTCCCCATTTTAAAACACAAAAATATATAGAAAGATTTTTTTTTACATGGACATATAATATATATTACTGAAGGCCTTAAAATATTCTCCAATCTGCTCCTCCTGTAGAAGTCAGTTCCCTTCAGTTGTACCCTAGGGTGGATTTTGAGCCATAGAAAGACCTGGTGGTGGGGAGGGGAGTGGGGGAGGGGCGCAATGAAAATATTACTAACTATGAGTCAACTATGGCAACTCCTCAACTCAATGCCATCGGGTCGCCTTGAACCATGGCGCTCGTTTCACATTAAAGCGATCGCTAGGAACACTCCAGTCGCGCGCATAGGGGGAGAAAAACCTTGGTAGTTGTAGTTTTTTTTCCTTTGTTTTTTTTTTTACCATTCCAAGTCTTAGTCCTGTTTTTTCTCCCTCCGCTGCGGGTCCTTGGGCACCAGTGCCTTGCGCAGGTACGGCAACACCAAATAAGCCGCGAAGAAGAACAGATGGCCGCAGAAATAGATGGACGAGTACACCTGCAGAAAACAAGAAACATGACGGAAGAAAAATGTATTACCAAAAACTATATGCATTCACTCACACACACACACCTTATATTCAGAGTTACATCCTTGTGATTTGACATGAACTACATGTTTCCATGACAGTAATGCAACACCCGCCCCATTGTCCAGCCTTACCTTGAGCCACTTGTCGTAAGTGAAGAGGCAGAAGGGCACGAGGGGGTAGCCCATGAAGAGCCAGTGGACAAACTGCTGCACCGCATAGATAAGCGGGTACAAGGGACTGTTGGCCAGCTTGGTGAGCGCAGGGCTGTCCTTCACTAAAGCCTGGACCTAACACACACACACACACACAGACACTTACTTTACTGCCAAGTAGGTTTACCCAGCCAAGGATTTTATCTTGTTATGTTGGTGCGAAGAAGACATGAAACACAAAAAGGTCTACTACACACAGTAATGGAAAATATATACAAAAAGATATATTTTCCATTACCGTGTCCCATGATCTGTTGGGGCTTTCCTCCCCCTAGACTTCATTTAGCCACTGTCAGAAAAACTTTACTCACAGTGAAGAGTAAGCACTATATTGCTCTCGTCACCCCCCACCCCTCCCCGTTCAGGCCTCGTCCACACATATATGGGGATTTCTAAAAACATAGTATTTTGTCTGCATGTTGGCCTCCCGTCCACACCAGACCAGTGTTTCAGGTCACTGAAAACAAAGCTTTTGAAAAACTCCTTCCAGGGTAGAGATTTTTCACCGTTTGCTGTGTATTCGTATGGACCGGTGAAATGGAGGTTTTGCAAAACGATGACATCATGACCTTGATTTACACGTGGAAATTGTTGTTCCACACATTGAGCATGCACCAGAAACCTACAAACAATGGGGGACTGACTACCAGTGTGTTTACGTGTGGCTAGTACAGGTTTAATGACATGTTTACAAGTCAACCTAGCGTTACTTCATCATATAATCCGTCCATATCATCATATCAATGTGCACGTTCCTAATGTTCTTCTGTGAAATGTCTGTGGGGCCGCTGTACCTGTTTCTCCACGTTGACGATGATGAACTCCATGGAGAAGCAAATGATGTAGCCGGAGTGCAGGCCGTGCCAGATGGCCAGGAACATGAGCGTGGCCACCTGAGAGAGGATCTTATTGCCCAGGAACTTTAGCCTCTTGAACACATGCCTTCAAGACACAAACACCAGAAAACAATCATGCAATCATCAGGAGAAATAATGTGGCGCTCGCATTCCAACATGGAGATTGGCGCTCCCGAATTTCTCTGTATTTTTGACCATATCTGATAACTGTCACAAATTGAACGGGGGTCAAACAGAAACAACTGGAAAACAGCATCAACATGTCTAGTGATCACTTTGCAATGTTGTGGAGAATGATTATAAGTGTGCATTTCTGTATAATAGCCAGCCTACAGGGTGTGAATGAATCCTATATCATTCCCCACTGCCTGTACATCTCAACCAACCATCAACCAGTTGTTGCATGGCAAGAAAGATTATAGTGAAGAACTTCAAACTCCTTTTCCAGCTGCTGTGCTGGTGGCACAAAGAAGAAAAAAATGAAAAAACAGACAGCCAATGATTTCACTGTTCTGAAATCTGAAAGTCCTGGAGAAACTGATGTTTGGGATTTGGGATTTCTGACGACGAGGTTAATGAAGTAACTCTTGGCAGATGACTAAAAGATTAAAGTGTGATGCGAGTATGATAAAATAAGTAACTTGTCAAACTCTTGGACCATTACTTGGATGGACATTGGGCAGGATTATGTCAGGAAGTACTTCATACTGACAACGACACCGGGTGCGGAACAAGCTCGCTAATTACAATATTTGGACCACACCCAGGCAGTGACCCAGTAGAGGAAAGCTCTGGGACCAGTTTCAGGGATCTGGATTTACAAGTTAGCCATATATGTAAAGTAGGAATTCACAGGAATCCAGAATGGTGGTCCCAGACACAAATAGTGTGGTGAGCCGTGTCCAGATACAACAACAAACATAAGCAGTTGGAGGTATGACTTCTATTTCTTTCCTGCCTTTTGTTTTTTTCATCATTGTCTACTGTAATAACCGTCACATATCAAAGCAGTATTTGCATGTGTACTCCCTATTGTTACACACTTATAACATGCACATAATGCACTACATTTCAAATGCTTTTCTAAAAGCTAAGAAAAAGGTGCATTTAGCGCCTGTCGTATAAACTGCTACTTTCATATTGGACTTTTAAAGAAATCAGCTATGAATTGAATTAATTAAAATCTGTTTTTAATTCGGTTTGCATGCGTATTTAACCGAGAGCCCAGTACCGAACAGTTCCGAACAGTTCGATACGAATACCGTTACACCCCTAATATATATATATATATACTGTATATATATATATATATATATATATAAAAGATTTATTATAGGTTAGTGTTTGCCGGTTTACAAGGGCGTTTTACAACAGCACAAAAGTTTTTGAGAAGAACGAGTTACTGAGAATTTCTGGGGGGGAGAACATGGGCAAGAAACCAAAAACTGAAGGGGCGGAGTTACGCCTTGTTTCCTGTTTCTACAGTGGCCAATCTAGACATACCCGTTTAATCAGGCGTGTGGGTAACCTGTATACATCAGGTCTCCATTTGATGTATTCATTGTATATTTTTTATTGTGCATTATGTTTTTTTAGTTTTGCACTTTTTTTAAACACGTGGCTCAGGTGGTCACTTCAGCTTCTATGATTTCTTTCTTCTATGGTGTATAATGCCCTTGTAAAGCACTTTGTGACTTATGTCTGTGAAAAGCGCTTTATAAATCCATTTTACTTACTTAGTGTTGATTTGAATCCTTTACAGATCTTTTTTTTACTAGTACTGGTCGAGATTGTGTTCGCTGTCAATAGCCAACTATGCACTTACAGATCGCCACCTCCAGCAACATAATTCATCGAAACAAATATGAAGCAAAAGAAAGAAACGCCCTGTTCACCCAGATTTGAGCTTGTCTGCAATCAGACTTTAGATTAGTCATCTAGACTATGATTTGACCAACAAGTTGGAAACTATACAGTCTATGATTAAAAAGCAACATAACAGCTGATTTACTTTTCTGTTTTGTTGGGTCGTTTTTTGTTTTGTTTTGTTCTCAATTGTTTTGTTTTCAATTGAGTCGTTTTTTGTTTAACTGGTTTAGGTTGAAAAAACAGTCCATGGAATCACCGGATACGTGATATACCGTCTGGGTGATCAAACCATCGGGACCGGCTCTCCTGGCTTCACTGAGTCAGTTTCAGTCACATACAAAGAAACAGTAAACAACAGTGCATTTCCATAGAAGTACTTCATCAAGTACATCATGAAGACCAAAGTGATACTGCCATTGTGATACTGCCATTGTGATACTGTGATTTTGGCAAATGATATTGGTAACAGATGTTACCAATATCGGTTAGATCACCCAGACTAGTATAGTGTTTAAGCCCATTCTTGAGCTAGCTACCGAACCAGACACTATAGCTAGCTACCTAACCAGAAACTATTATTAAGAAAGTACGTCTTTCCAACCTGAACTTCTACTTAACTGAATATTAAGTGTCGTCCATTTGCACAAATACTCGTTTGACTCAGATATTCTGTTGAGATTCACTCACGGAATTTCACTCATGGTCAGAATTTATTTTAGGTCGAAGTATTCACTTCGACCTGTATATAGTAGCAAACAAAAAGAAGTGAACGATGAGCATAACCAGCTCCTCCCCCAAATCATCCCCCAAACGTCCCGACATCCAACCGACCTGGCCACCCAGGCATTGGTGTTGATGTTGAATGAGGAGATGGTACCGGTGAACAGCGGCGTGGTTTCAAACAGCCACACTTTCATGTTGGCACAGGCGTCCCACTGGTGGTTCCCGTTCTCGTCCACGCCATTGTAGCCCAGACCCGAGAGTATGCATACACCCTCCTGAAACACAAGGAAGGGGAAAACCCGGTTTACATTCCTGTCACATTCCTGATTATACGGTGGCGGAACAAGGAACCTGATCAACTGGAGAAATGGGTATGGTATTCTTTTGTGCCACTTTTGGGCGGCGCAATAGATGGTGTCGAAACTGGTGAGAGGATGCCTGCATGCAAAGACATGCGATGGCTCTGTGTTGAAAGGCCCTTCTGTGCACATCTCATTGTGTGTCTTGCAGTGGTTTCATGCAAACCTATTAAAATGCTACCTATTAAATGCTATTAAGACTTCCTTCCTTTAAAAAACTTTATATGGCTTGAATAGAAGCAGAATTGGTTACCTACAACCAAGACATGTTTAAAATAAATATGTTTTAGATCATGTTTCAAAGTTGCCATTTAAAGAAGGTGCAATTCAAATGAAGTTAATGACCTTATATAAATATATACGACCAGGAAACAAAAAGGCCAACCTAACCCTAAACCCTTTACATTCATTCTTGTGTGAGAAAAGGTCAACAATGAGCTTACTTACTGCAATCACCCAGCAGCTGACATACTTATAGAGAATCACTTTGGCCCATAGCATGATGAACACACAGCGATACCAGAAAGGCTGGGCCTGGAAATAATGCATGAAAACACAGGCTTTTCATTATATAATACAATAATAAGAGAACAAAAAACAAATCTAGATCCAAATTGTGAAAGCACAGGTACATTGTCAGTTATGCAGCCTCTCACCTCATACTCATCTGTTAGGAAGTAGCTGTCTGCATAATGGGGACTGAATATTGCGTATATGGTCAGGCAGAGGAGACCCAGGCCAAACCGCTGCATAGCAGGCATAACACTGGCAGAGAACGAATGGGAAGAGAGAACGAAGAACGGCATCAAAAGAGGAAGAGCAAACAAAGGGGGACACTTGACATGTAGTTTAGCTTAGTTAGCCTGCATTTAATTACAACCAGCATGCACGACCCTCCCACCCCTGGGCACCCCTCCTAGCCTACCTGTTGGGGGGCTTCCCGGGCGAGTCTGTGAGCTGGCCGGCCACCAGGCTCTGGTAGCTGCGTAGCGTGAACTGGGGCCCCACCAGGAAACCTCCGTAGAAGTAGGCAAAGCCACACACCTCCAGCAGGGTGGGGACGGTGGGCAAGGCGGCCTTCTGCTGCTCAGCGTTCAGCTGGGACTGGGGAGGAGGGAAGAGCATGGGATGATGAATGAAAAGCGATAGGTACAGCAAGAAGGTTTTTTTTTTCTACTAGGGATGATGGTGAGCTTCCAGCAGATCCTGTTACCACCCCCAGTGGTATCAGTGATACTTTCTATGGCCAGGGGTTTGCGAGGTCAACCACGATCTGAACTGACCACTAACTCAATTTGACCACATATGAATACTTAACGTGCATTTAACTACACGGTATAATATGGTTTGTATGTAATATGTATTGTGCGTAAAGCCAACTTGATTAAATCAGCGCCCTGTCAAGAAGACCGGTGTGGAGGTCTTCAAACATAAGACACTCTTGTAATATCACACACAGTTACACAATTCAGAGTGTGCCAAACAACACCAGAGGTAAACAGAGGCCATAACTGAAAACATACTGAAGCCCCTATACAAGTTATATCATTATAATAAGATGAATGTGGAAACCCTCGAACAGGAAATAAATTAGAGAAATGTTTCAACTTAAGAGTTGGTAGATTGTGAACTTAACTGTGAAACACTCACTTGTTAACCAATAACTGACAATTTCAGCAATCCTTTCCTGCCTGGTGCAGGCAATACTACTGAAACCCCACTTTAACAGACCAGTGCCCAGAACACAACATTCTTGGGTGTTTATACAGTATATGAAAACATCAGAATAGCAGGCATGTGGTGCCAACCGTGTGCACCCACCCGTATGAGGTGCAATACGCGCGGGAGTGCTACTACCGCGCGACTACCAGGGCCGACCCCGCGCGGACACCCCAACCCAACTATTTCCGCATCCTTTCCATGTCGAACCCACCTATTTTTATACAGCCATGACAGCGCTAATTAAAGACATGTATATTCTGCCCCAGAAATATGTTACATGTGGTGTTGGTTTGAATTCTAATCTATGAAAGCAATGGAGCCAATGGAATGAATTTTATAATTATATGAAAGAACGAATAATAACAAATCACGCAGAACAAATCGGGAATCGGCACAGTTATTGTATTTAATGTTAGGCCTATATATTGTACAATTTGAGAGACATTCGTTTGAGAGACATTTAAATAGTTAATTTATTTGTTTAAAAAAAAGGAGAGAGAGAGAGAGAGAGAGCGTGTGTGTGTGTGTGTGTGTGTGTGAGTGAGAAAAGGGGCTAAAAGACATAAAAATCCATTAAAACACTGATAGATGATTAAATACTCACTGGTTCCTTTCCTCCATCATAGTAATCAAATGACAAACCTGTAATCAGAAGAATAGCTGTGTCAGAGCCTACATGACAGTAGGATAGGAGGACACCTAATGGCATTTTGAAAATCCTTGCAGATATTTAGCAGTGGGGTTAATGGTTTACTAAGAAACTATAATGGTGTTTATCACAAGTGGAGTAGTGGGGGTGCTGATAAAGGAAGACTCACCAATAAGTTTGAGTGTGAGGACACAATGGGGCATGGTCCATTTGATATCATACTCCTCCGTGGCGGTGAAGTAATATCCTGCCAACAAGTACACCTAGAAGAGGACAGACAGAGAAGCAGAGGCCAAGAGGAAGTTGGTTAACCGTGACCCTGCATATGACAATGCAGTGGGGCAAAGACACAGAAACTTAACTGTAGACAATTAAACACTTCACCTTTCCATGAAAACAATAACAGCCCTGTTTAAAAGGCTGTCACCAGTATACACATGCTGCACTTGTGTGCTTATGCACTTATGCACAAAAAGATGATGTCACAACTGGGCCTGCAACAGGGAAAAGAAGCAGAGAAGGGAAGATGAAGGGGTTACACCTCACCATTTGAAAGATAAAACTGCTCAGGACAGCGGTTACCGTCCTTCCCATGAGCCTTAGCATCAGGAACTGGACTAAGACGCATACTGCGGAGTGATAGATCTGAGAGCCTGGAAAACGATGCAGAGACAGAAAGAGGTAGAGACAGAGAGACAGAGACAAAGAGAGAGAGAGACAGAGGCAGAGACAGACAGAGAGAGACAGAATGGTGGATGGGGGCTGGTAAGTGCAGTCAGGTATGAGCATTATCGACATGACAACAGCATTTCCCAATGTTTAGCGCAGCATTGACAGGGAAACTGCAGAAGCGTGTCACGCATCCCATTTTACAAATGACCATCCAAACAGCTCTGAACACGTTTTCTTTCCCCCCACAAAGTAAAAAGCAACAGACCTGCTGTAAAATCCAAGTGCAGCCACAACAGAACAAAAGGAGAAAGAGGACATGTGTTAGCACAATTTGTTAGCCTAACTCTCATTCTTGGGAAAGGTGCCTGCTTCCTTGTTTCAGTCCTACATTAACATAGAATAACACACACCTTTTCTTTAACACCGTTACTGAAAAAAAAGTAGGTCCTTGGTGCTCAATTGACTTTCACATAAAGCCAATTTATTAAAATTATAACAATGCTCTGGGGCTCCTGTCTTTATTTGTCAAACAGACCCAGATGTAGGATTGTCAATATGACCTTTAAACAATACTTATTGATCACAAATAGATAGTGTAGTATTTAGACAACCAATTTATTTTCCTATAAATTTCAGTTTCGCAATTCAACCATTCAATGATTAAACTACTGTGATGACCTCCGGTGTCTCCCATGTTTTTCCTCACCAAAGTTGAACGCTGCCAGAGCCAGTCCAGACAACGTGTGGAACAAGTGAAGCACGGTGACCGGTTGGTGAAATAAAAACCTGCGGTACACCAGGGCACAGGGGTACCCTGGAGAGGGGAGAGAGACACAGAGAGAGGGAGAGAGTACAGAGAATAGCAAAAATGTGTTAAGACACAGACTTCCAGATAAATTGGGGTTTTGTGTGTGCCACACTGACCTATAACATCAAATGGCTCTACTACTAACTACTATCTTGTGTTTCAATTCCTGTAGCTACTAGTAAACTGTCCCGTTTTGTAGCCATAATCCAGTATGCTTTGATTGTTCCAAGCCTCACCTGTAAGTCACTGTGGATAAAAGCTAAATTACTAAATATAAATGTATGCATGTGTCACCTTGACATTTAAAAGACCAAACAGGTCTAAACGGGTCTGGTTTAGACACAAAAAACAACGAGCTTTCCTAGTAGTGTGCCGCCCTGCCAAACATATAGGTAGGCTATTCAGCAAGTATTACATAACGTGCATTACATTATGTAAAGGCCCAAATGACACGGAACCACCAATAGTTTGGGTCAGCGTGGAACCGAATTGATGCAAGCTGCATTACTTTGCATGGTCGTTTGACACGCACACAAAAAACAGTGCCATACTTTTAATTGTTGGTTGTGCGTCGACACAAACATGCGATCAGACCGGAGGCGGAGACGTGTTCCCTAAGTGAGAGCAAAGTTCACGGAGCTGCTCCAGATGGACGGTTCCCCACACTGACCCTGTCACCTGAAACTACCCGCACACCCTCACGTTACTTACAGACGCTACGCAAATATCAGACCCGTCATTTGACTACAACATGCCACATATCAACATGTTATGGGCGTTCTTGAAAGTCCCACGGCGCGCTAAGGTGTCCCCGTACGTGTGGAGTATAACCCGGGTTGTATAGAGTATAACCCGGGTTTGCTGCGGACGGGTTTACGACCGAGCCGGAGGTCCGCGGTCGTGTCCGTCCCTCCGCGGCGCAGGGGACGGTGACAGTACGCCCGTGACATTTGTTCACGTCCTAGTCGGTGTTCAGCGGATTTCCGTCCATTACTACCATTACTACTCACGGGGGGTACATGTCCATAACTTAAAGAGCTGCATAGTGGACGGTTTAGCTAGCATGTTAGCGGGGGGACGAACCCAGTGCAGCAACTTATTACAAAGCCCATGTTCCCACGGGTTCATAACTCAACGCGTTACACGACGAGACGACGCGCGATTAAGAAGAGCAAAACTCACCGATTAAGACAGATAAAATGAGCCGCACCGCCGGTTCTGGTGAACCTAAAGATTCCGACAATTTCTCTAATAAGGGAGCCGCCATCTTTCAAGTGGGCGGAAGTGACTGCTAGCGGTGTGCAGTCCGGACTACTACACCAGACCCACGAGCAAGCAATATCTGCCCTCCTCCAACCAGCGGCCTCCCTAGTTCCTCCCCTCGCAATTACCCGTTACTCCACCCCCAAATAACCGCTCTGTTTGTATCTTCCCTTTTTTTGTAATCTCTTTTTTGTATAAGGTCTGACAATGGCTTTAACTGATACACAATATGCAGAACATAATTAAACACACACACACAGCCGCGCCAAACTCATCAAACCCTTTACAGGCCGACGGGGACTTCATCTGACGGGCAGGAATACTGAAGCGCGCCCCCGTGTGGCGAGATGGATGGCGTAGTGTTCGTCTTATAATACATCCATGGCATTCGGTCGTTAAATCGATGCAACACAAATATAATGGCTTCCGTCGTGATTTGTAATTATTAAAAATAATACTAGTACTATGCGGACGTTGGTAGTAATTTCCCATAATGCGTTGCTTTCTCCAGATCCTGACCTTTTAGCACCCCTATAACACTATGTCCCAACCTCATATAATACATAAAGTTTGCTCATACGAGGTTTTTTTCCGATATGTTGGCGCAGTGAAGAAAAGTATATATAAAAATACAAAAAGCAACTGTACATGGATATTAAATGAATAACCTAAGAAATTAAATATATACTATATAAATAGTATATATAAGATGTGTGCAATGGTTATGGACAAGTCTGTGGGAGGGAGGAGGTCAGAGTCAGTAAATAATTAACCCTTTCAGAACTTCAGTTCTCCCGTTATTCCAATAATTAATTATGACATAATTGGAGTCCCGAGTTTAACAGAAATATATACTAAACTCCCTCAAAATGATGTACAGACGCTGGACCAGTAAGGTCCCAATTTTTATTGAACGAACAAGGGGACTTCTTTTTAAAAGAAGTCTACTAGATAAATATTAAAGAGCAAATTTCCTAAAAAACAGCATGATCTGTGGACATACATATATTCTCTATGCAATATATACTTACGGTCTTACTGTATTTGATACATTTTGGGTTATATTTTCAGTTAAAAACAATACAAAATTATATAATCGTGGCACAATTTCAACATATACACAATGCCTAATAGTTGAATAATATGTTATAAAAACTCGTAGTGAGTGAAATGCATGCTGGGTATGCAAATGAAGCTGCTTGTCTCCCAATCACTGTGGAGAGACGACAGGAAGACGCGGTGCTCACAGCCAACCAGAAACAGTGCATCCGCAGGCGTCACTCTACTACTCTACTATTTCTTCTCTGTGCTCCCCTCCTCTGAGCGGTACTAAAGATGCACATAGATATGTTATTGTATGTTGGTGTGGTTGGTGTCTCATAACACAACCCT
>OMKN01048832.1:13887-33324 GCA_900302345.1 Melanonus zugmayeri | reverse complement strand
AATTTCCCTGCCAACGAGGCTAAAGGCAGCCACGTGGTTCCATTTACAAACATTATCTTCATTGAACAGAGTGACTTCAGAGAGGTCAGAGAAAAAGTGTATTGTGAACATCTTTATACTCTATACTTTATACTAGGATTGTGACGGATGACTTGCCCCTCCCTTGCTCGTAGGTAATGGAAAAGGGCTACAAGCGTTTGACTCCAGACCAGCCAGTAGGCCTAAGACATGCTGGCTATGTCATCTCTGTGCAAAAGATCATGAAGGTGAGTCTTCTTTTGGCTGGCCCTGCATTAATAATAATAATCAAGCTAAACAACAAGTACAAATACATAAAAAAAAAAAACTTTAATCAGAATAAATACAAATGGTTGGAACTTTTCGTCAAAGCCACAATGACGTTAAACTGTAGTAGAATATTGGTGGATTCATATTGGGGCGATCATGAGACTTTTTTTTTTTTCCTTCCCTTTTTTTCTGTGACATTATTTTCATCCAACCCTACCAATGATGCTCCACCCTTGCTAGGATGCTCAAGGTAAAGTGGTGGAGTTGGAGGTGAGCTGCTGTGTTTCAACTGAAGCTAAAGAGAAACCCAAGGCTTTCATCCATTGGGTCAGCCAGCCACTCAAGTGTGAAGTGCGCCTCTACGAAAGACTGTAAGTCCTATCAAAAGATCTACAGTTTGTGACTGGCAATTTACACACACACACACACACACACATATACACACACACACGTGTGCAGGCTTGTCTAACTGGTGGCTCTTATCTTGTAGGTTCTTGCACAAAAATCCAGAGGATCCGTCTGAAGTCCCTGGGGGCTTCCTGAGTGACATCAACCCTGTAAGTGTTTGTATTGTGTCGGAGAAAAGGGGACATCTTTGGTAAAAAGGGGATTATGTAATATTTTATGTTAACATTATTGTCCCGTCATTCAGAATTCCATGGATGTGATCGACAGTGCCTTGGTTGACTGCTCAGTCACAGGAGCAAAGGTTTTAGACAAATTCCAGTTTGAGAGGTTGGGATACTTCTCCCTGGACCCTGACAGCACAGCCGACAAGGTACATTGTGATGTGAACTGTTGTATATTCAAAGACTTGATATTCAAGTGTTACATTTTTGGTGTTCGGGTTTCTGCTAATATAACTGTTAATATTGCTGTTACTGGTTTTTTGTTTTTTTTTTAACTTTAAAATGTGTGTTTACCATCCAAAACATCTGATTGTAACATGTAGACCTAATATGAACTGTAGGTAATTTAAATGTTTGTTTATTCCAGCTGGTGTTCAACAGAACGGTCACTCTGAAGGAAGATCCTGGGAAGATGTGATTGACTGAGATCTAGGTGCACATCTCCTTCCCATCGGCCCACAAAAACCTCTCCTGTCTGTGTTTGTTTGCATCATTCACTGTTGACATCAACCGAAACTTGACTAGATATGGCGAGGCTAATTCTAACCAAATATCATAGTATTTATTAGTTTAACTGTTTCAAAAGTGACAAAATAAAAATTGGCTTCTTTTTTTCTGACTGGAAAAGACTACTTCTGTATTTTTGAATTCACTATGTCAATCCATTTGATAAGCATGATGCATTTGGAAGTTAGCCTCACCAGTGACCAGAAGCATTTTTCCATGTGTCGCAATAACATTTCATTCATGTTCATTCATTTAGTTTTTGTTAAATGAATGTACCTTTGGTCATAGTTCAACATGTTTTATATTGGCCTATCTATACAGTTTCAAGCTGATGTTACACAACGTTGATTCACTCAAATGCTATATATATGGTTTTCTTATTAGGGTCCTGTCAAATAACCCGTGTTTTTGTAGCCTTTAAGAGGTGGCACAAGTGTCAATTTCACAGAAGACCTCAAATAAAAGATGCTAAAAACTATGCAAGGACTTTACTCTTGTCTAAAGACCAATTCATTTTTACAGGTCAAAATGAAATACTTTGCATAAATGGTCATAATAATAATCACATCTCCTGTGGCCCACCTTAATAGATTCAGAAGCCAGTGGACCACTGAGATTATCCAGTCTGCAGCTTCTGCAGCTTAAGGCGGACCGGAGTCTTCCCTTTAATCGTTCGATCACTACGGTTCGGCCGCGCGCGTCCCCTTTAAAACACTCCCCCTCAAGCCCCGGTTATCGCGAGAAAGCGCGGGGGTAACCTCGCGACAACAACGCCGAGTCCCAAATCGCCTGCCCATTGGTCTAAATCTACTGTTGGGGTACTGTAAGATGGCGCCGAGCGAAATATGAGTGTTCAAGAAAAGAAAATACAGGCTACTTTCTAACTAAACGATTAAAAAAAGGCACAAACAACCAAATACGCATACGTCAGTGATTCATTACACCCTTTTGCTTTCTGAGGGAGAAGAAAGGCAGCTTCGAGGAGAGAGACGCGGTACTGGGGGGCCCGGTTGAGGAAGAGAGGTAGCTAACGCTGCTAGCTAACCGTTAGCTCACCACTAGCAATGGGTCATGCGACCAGGACTCGGGGCTAGCGATGTGGGATGTAGTTAAGCCATTAGTCCCCCTCCTCTTACCCGTGTGCATACTTACACGCGCAGTGCGTGTACGTCGAGGGTGTCGTTGCGCACAATCTAAATGTTCTTAAACGCGGCGTGCGGCTAACTGGTTAGCGGGTCTACCTCTTAGCGTGTTGTGTAATCAGCTGTCAAATAGCGGGCGAGCAAAGTCTGCCTTTTTAACCCAGTGCATAGACCACCACCACCACCGGTCCCCGGGTGATGGTGGTGGTAGTGGTGTTGACGAACCTCGGTTGACGCGATTTGCAGCACCCGCCGCTGCCACGGCCACCCTGGACGCGGTCGTCTCGTTCAGAACGGAACCGCGCTTTTCGCTCAAGCTCCTATACGGACACAAGTCACATTAACCCTTTCCTAATGCGATGGATGAAGCGCAACATATCGGATAACAGAACTTGGTGTCATTTTTGAAACGTCGTTAAACTAAATCTACGTTCTCTCCTGTTTGTGTGTGTTCTTCTTTTGCAGTTATTTTGGTCGGTAAACTGTTGCTGAGCAGTGATGAATAACTCCTTGGATGGTTCAGGCTCCTACGAGGAGCTGGTGAGGCAGAAAGCTCGCAGTGTCCCCCAACACCGTATGAAAGAGTTTCTGGAGTCTTTGGCCAACAAGGGACCCGATGCACTGCAGGAGTTCAGCCAGCAAGGTGGCGATGCCACGACCACCACAGCCACCATGGTCTACCAGCAAGAAACAAACTGCATTTACACAGACAGTACAGAGGTGGCAGGTTCGCTGTTGGAACTGGCTTGCCCGGTAAACATCCCGCCTGTGTGTACTTTGTGTGCAGATACTTATCTTTTGCATTGCATGGGAGCTCTCTGACATCCCAGTGTTTGTGACAACGCAGGTTCAAGTGCAGGTCCAGCCCCAGCAACAACAGATTCAGGAGGCCGTTCAGCAGCAGTCTGTACAGCAGAATGCTGAGCATCAGATAGTTCAAGTTGGTGTCTTCCTCATTCTTTCCTGTTTGTAAACCCAATGTGCTCTTAATGTGCCCCGTGTTGTATATACCTTCAAAGCTCACCCCAATGGTCCTCCTTTCAGGTGCAGATCCAGGGTCAACAGCAGCAAATGCTCGGCCAGGTTCTCCAGGTGCCCTCAGGCTCGCATCAACAGCTACAGGGTCTGACTACTGCTCAGCTCATTCAGCCCGGAGACCTCACAGAGGAGCAGCACCAGCAGGTACTCAACCACCCCGCAACACATGGCTTTGCAATGTCAACTAATAATGATTGGACACCTTTTCGACACAAAAGCGGGTGGGGCATCAGTGAATGATAGAAGCCTTATTTGAGGCTCTAATGACATTGTGAACCCTTTTTTCGTAGTGGATGAGGTGTGATAAATCCTACACACACTGTGTAAAGTGCCTTGAAAAGCGTTTTTTTTTGTGGCTAATACTAGTGTTAAACCCACGGCCCCTTTATAGAATAAGCTATTGTTGGCAGTTGTAATTTTTTAATGGGTCTTTTTTGTCTCATGCTTCAGCTCCAAGCTCAGTTGGTGGCAGCCGTGGCGGGAGGGCAGCAGATCCAGATTCAGACAGTGGGGGCGCTGTCTCCCACCCAGCAGGATTCCGAGAGGAGAGTGCTGGGACCCACCGCTGCCCACGGCGCAGGAGTGCTGCAGCCAGCCAAAAAGCGCAAGGTGGACATGCCCATTACAGTGTCCTACGCCCTGCCTGGCCAGCAGTTAGCCACCGTCTTGGCTATCCCACAGGGCCAGCAGCAGAGCTACGTGTCCCTGCGGCCAGACCTCCTGACTGTGGACAGCTCCCACCTCTACAGCGCCACGGGCACCATCACTAGTCCGACGGGGGAGACATGGACTATCCCCGTCTACTCTGCCCCTGCTGGCGCCGGGGGCCGGGACCAAGTCACACACATCGCCATTCCCCAGGAGGCCTACGGAACCGTGCAGGTCACGGGCACAAACACTACCACAATGCCAACGCAGGTTACGATCGAGAACGACAAACTCAAGCTGTCCACCAGTCAGAGCCAAACGGCGCAGGCTGTCTCCAGCATAACGACGTCCGGGGGTATGGGTGGCCAGGATGAGGTGGTGCATACGCTGGCGGCCAACGCGCTGTTCCCCGCCCAGCTGATGAACGGCAACATCCACATCCCGGTACAGGTGCAGGGCTACCCCAACGCTACGCAGTCGCTCATCTGGGACCCCCAGCAGCAAGTGTTGCACACACAGGGGCTGCCGGGCCAGGACACGCAACATCTACAGGCAAGGAAACACACTAGCTTTTCTACTCGTGTGGGTCTGGCAGCCGCGCGTTGTCACTCCCGTCTCCGCTGTAGTGTTTAACTACAGATCTCTTACGGATGTTGGCTAAGATGCATCGTTCTTGCTGGAATATGGTAGAAAAGTGCTATGTGTTTTTCTTCAGGGTCAGACAATCGCAGTAACAGAGGTGGATGGCCAAGGCCAGCACCAAGTGCAGGTCCAAGAGCTGCTGCTCCCCGCCTCTCTGAAGCCAGAAGAGGGCCTGGAAGTGTGGCGGCTCTGGGCTCAGAGGAAAAACGCAGAGATGGATAAAGCGGAGGCAAATAAGCTTGCACCTATTGGGCGTGAGTGTCCCTGCACAGAAATTCATTAACACGCATAGAAAGGATTGAATACACAGGGTTATATAGGCAACATATCGACAGAAAGTGTAGCTTTCACGTTATCCGTTTGTCTAATATGTACACGTGCACGTCATTCCTGCAAATGGATGAAGTTGCGTTCTTCGGAGGCGGTACGTTTCACTAAGAGGAGTGACTGATCGCCCTTCCGTGCCCGTGTAGGTCGCCAGGCGCTGCGCTTCCAGGAAGACCTGGTGTCGTGCGCGGTGGCCGAGCTCAGCATGGCTCTGTCTCTGATGACGCAGGAGACCCGCGGGCTGGAGGGAGAGACGTACGAGGCCGACGTCCTCTACTACGTTTTCCTCTGCATACAGAAAGTGAGTTCATTAGTAGTAGTGTTCACACGGTGGCGTTTGGTATTCTAAACAGACCTGTTGCCTTTCAACAGGTTTTCTATCCAGCCTTCCTTTTTGAAGTAGTGGCTTAGATGCTTAGATGGTTTTTTCTTTTACTTTTTAGTATTTTGTTTCCATGCTGTTATTTAATATTTTAGGATGTGATGATCTACAGAAACGTATAGAAACAGACATGCTCACGGTACAATGCTCACATGTGTTTGGTATCTGTGCTGGTACAAACTATTGATGGACCAACACAGACGTTCTAGCTCATTGCTCTTTCCTCGTTTTTTTTGTCTTCCCAGTATTTGTTTGATAATGGTCGTGTGGATGACGTTTTCTCAGACTCGTACTACACTCGCTTCTCTCACAGTCTGCACCAGATACTGGAGCCTTGGAGGCCGTCTGTCCACCCATTAGGTGCGGGAGCCAAAGGATCTGTGAAATGACCATGGATTAGCCACAAACCTTGTGTTGTATCCCACTGCCATTTCCTCAAATCATTCAAATAAGCATGAAGTAATGGAGGAATTCTACAGATCCTTTCAAACATCTTGATAATTTTTTTATTTTGTATTTTAAGTTGAGCACAAATAAGTAATCATTAGTCATTGGCACGGAAACCAATAATAAACATCATTGTCCCTGCTGGAAAAGCAGCATGTCCATTACATCGTTCTTGACTCATACGATGTTTATCACATCCAAATGGTGTAAAATTAAGGACGGCAATATGCTTCTCTTCATGTCTGCAAGCTTATTTGCAAGTCAATAGCTTCATCTTATATCTGTTATTTTAGTTACAACCAGAGACATGCTGAGTGAATTTGTTGGGACAGTGTATTAGCAGCTACTGCTACCCAAGATCTTTTCATTTGAACTTCTTGATATCTTGACAAAAAATGCAGTTAATTAGTAGTTTGATGGATGTCTGGATCAGCCAGAATTGATTAACCTTCTCATTCCTTCCTCTTTCAGGCTACGTCATCCCAAGTCATGTAACGGAGGAGATGCTGTGGGAGTGTAAACAACTAGGGGCACATTCTCCCTCAACACTACTCACAACTCTAATGTTCTTTAACACTAAGTGAGTCATAAACACACACACACTCAATGCTCGGTGCTTTCCACACCAGTGTGTGTAACCTTTTAACCTTCTCTGTCCAGGTATTTCCACTTGACAACAGTGGAGCAGCATCTGAAAGTGGCCTTCTCCAAGGTGCTGAGGCATACCCGGAAGAGTCCCAACAACCCCAAAGACAAGAGCACCAGCATCCGATACCTGAAGGCTACCGAAAGGTTTATCGGGCAGAAAGGTGAGCCGTGCAGCCTTGTCTCAACAAAGCCGCTCTCATCGAGGGTCTTGGCGTAACCTACTGTGGCAGCTGATGACTTGATGTCTCGATGTCTTACTCGCAGTGACGGATGACATGTACTCTGAGCAGCTGGAGGACCCAGAGAACCCTCTACGTTGTCCCATCAAGCTCTATGACTTCTACCTCTTCAAATGGTGATTATTATGGGGAAATAACACGGGTACGCGTCATTCGTTACTGTGCTGTTCTGAATCTCTTCTTCTCCTCCTTTCCTTCCCGCTCTTTTCTCGCCAGTCCACAAAGCGCTAAGGGCCGCAACGACACATTCTACCTGACCCCCGAGCCCGTGGTGGCGCCCAACAGCCCCATCTGGTACTCCACCCAGCCAATCGTCAGAGAGCATCTGGAGCAAATGCTCGCCCGCATCCTTGTAGTCCGGGAGATCCAGGAAGCAATCACAATGATCGTCAACTTGCAATAAAGGAAACGGGACAAAGCCCATACCCTTCCATACTCTGCATTTCACCGTTCACATATCGTGTATATCCAGTCCAGTATCCCACCCTTGCGTCCTCTTTCTAAGGGTGGCATGTACATCGTTTGCAATCACCATGTCTGCATATCGTGAGACACTCGTGGACACATGCACAGATTACGGATTACGCAGATGGCAGGTTTTGCCTTCATTGTGGGCATGACCTCGCAGTCCCGATTCTTCCTGTTTTTGTTGGCCAAAGGATGCAGTAGTGTCTAATCTTTATTTTATTTTTTATTGGACCTGAACACTTAATTTAAAAAATATAATAATCACTGTTGGTTTGCTTACCAATAGTCTGGAATTATTGTAAATTTTCTTTGTTTTTTTATCTGTAATATATTGCGTATATAATTTCACTGGGTTTTGCCTGTTCCATGCTGCTTTTGATCTATCTACCCATCTTCTCCATATTCTATCCATTTTTAATTGTTCAGTTCGTTCATTCAGACACCTGCCTTGCGCATTGTTCGGTCACAGCAAATGCCTCAGCCGTTTTTGGACTGAACCAAGTAGCCAGGTGTAGGCTGCCCGCCCCTCGAGGATGTCCTTATCCTTCGCAAACTTTCTCTGTCTGCAAGTCTTAAGCTGTCCCCGACAAGCCGAAGGGTTGAACTCGGCAGACGTTTCCTTTGGGTCGATTCCCCCCTGAGGCCGTAGCACTACTCGGCCAGACACTGACTTCTCTGGAACAACCTGCACTTACGTAGCGCTGCCACGGGGAGGACCCCTAGCAGGGAACGGACAGAAATTTCCGAGTGTTTCTGTACCTCCCTCTCCTGCTTCAAGACCCTCAGACTTTTCTTTCAGAGGGCTCCATTGTATCATAACTGTTGATAACATGGCAAGTGAAAAAAGACTCAAGACCAAATGGGTTGGCGCTCATTGTTCTATAATGTATAATACTCAAAGCTCCTTCGTGTACTGTAATAAGTGTCATCTAAGGAGAATGGTAGTGCCTGTGTGTTTTTGAAACATGACCTTTTTGTACAGCCGCTATACTGTGAGTTGTTGCTTTTCTATTGTTTGTCGTCCGTTATGCACATTATCGTGTTGATATCTTTTACTATACAAACATGACCGAGGGAGTGAAGTTTCAAAATAAAGGTAGTCACACATATATCTGACAAAGGAGGCAAATTATCAATATATTAGTTTTTGAATTGTGTACCAGGTTGAGCGTTCCCACACTTCTGGTAGTAAATCCTCCCATCAGGAACCAGTTTGACCAGAGGAACAGGTTTGTACCCCCATCACACAATTATCTAGCTCTTCTGCTATGCTCTGATCTCTTGTGGGTTTCACCCTTGGGCTTCCTACTCGGCCCATTGGCCAAGTTAAAAAAAGGAGAAAAAAAAGTACAAAGGGTTTATTTAGTTTCAAATCTGAAATGTTTGTGTCGATTATGGCTTGGTGTGTGCATTGTGAAAGTTCTGGTTTGTTGGTTTGGGTTCTGGAGATGTGTGTGGAAGCTGAAGTGAAGAAGGCAGTAGTCTCCTCAGTAGGTTCCTGGGGTCGAGAAGTTGTTGAACGATACTCTGTGATTGGTCCGGCGGAGCTCTAGGCGCTTCGTGCTGATGGCTCCTTCTCGCGTGCTTTCCCTGACCCGATGAGGCACGGGTGCGGCCATGACCTCGGCCGCTGTTGGGACGCACTCCCTGACTCTGTGGACCGCTGGGGGTGGGGAGACGGCGTGACAGACTGTTCAGACACGGCCCTGACTCATTGCATTTAAAATGCTCTTGTATTTCAGTTGTGATGACGATGCAATGTTGGAATGTGAGGGCAGCATTTTTTATTCTCACCTGTCAAGGTTTGCCACCATGCCTCTACTCAGCCAGGTTAGCAGACATTGATGAACAAGTATATACTGCTCCTTCAAAGTACACAGGTGATAAATGAAGCTTAGCTTTGCATTTCACACATACTTTCCCTGTGGCACACTAATCCAATAGTTGACAAGATAATTACAATAACAAGATTTCACAACATGCTGCGTTACTGGTTTTAAATTGTTTTCATGCGTGGAGTTTTTTCTTCTGTTATATTAACAACCGCAATTATGAATGGTTAGTTTCAATTAGCAGTTGATCAATGGATACTAACCAGATTCTGGACCGTCCACATCCGATGCATCCGCAGGTCTTCCACAGCGGCCCGGATGTCCGGCGTGACGCCTCGCTCACACAGTTGCATCAGCCACAGCAGAGTTACAAATGCCCCTGATCTCCCAACGCCAGCGCTGAAATGTGTACAGATTTTGATGAACTATGTGATGTGTTTGCCCTACCTCTTCACCAAGCTTTGGGCCCTAACCATTTGGTATTGTCCGACACGCAGTCATTCATTTTCATTGATTGTATCTTTTAGATGGGTTGATTAGAACATAATCAAATTCCTTCCTCTTTCGTATCTCGCCTGCTTCCATATTCACTTTTGAATGGCACTTGGTTTGGGGTTTTTATTTGTACAATTATCTTTTGTTCTCAAAGCGGTATCGACAGACGCATAATAGGATTATATAATGTCCAGATAAGCTACATTTGTAATGATGGTCGGTGGTGCTCATGGGGAACGAGCGTCTAGCTGATTGGGGACTTTCCTTTATACGGTTGATGGACTAGATGGCCAGACAGACCTGCAGTGCACTACAGCGGGCCCCAGGCGTGGAGTAGCTTCTATCTGCTGGCGCACGCGCTCAGCTAGACCACAGAGTGCTGAGATGTCTCTGGGGACCCCCCGGTCAGGCCAGGAAGGGTAGTAGTAGTGTGTGATTATTCGTTCCGTTGGACATCCTCTCTGAAAAAGCATATCAAATATTTATGGTTCATTCGCTGAACTCCGTGACACGAGTCCAGACACATGCCGGTAGATGACTTATTGGTGGTAGATGGAAGAGGATAAATGTGCCATTACGCGCTTACCTGTTTCAGATGAATGGAGGTGATTGCAACATGTGGACCCTTTTTACAGGACAGCGTGTTGACTTGGAAAGCTCCATGATAAACGGTTCCTCTGGCCTGAGACCAGTACTGATCACATAGCACCTAGAGAAGCAAGTCAAACATTTTGGGGTGTAAATGTAGTCAGTAAGAGTTTAATCACAGTAATTAATCAATAAGGAGAAGGTGTGAAGAAGCCTACATGTAATTACAGATGTATTGGATATTACACTGTGCTAGATTTTTCGATGGATAGAAAAAACACCAGGAAAAAAGAAACACAAGACAGGGAAAGCGTAGAAACCAGGTCAGGCCCCGGGTTCTTATTAAATAGAGTTATCAACCCAGAGGGGATGAAATGTTGTTTTTCTCACCACGTCCTTGTGTCTCAGGGCAGTCACCATGACAATTATACTGACGTTCTGCTCCCAGACCATCCTCCAGAAGTCGGCCATGGTGTTGCGTAACGGACCCTGAGTGCAGATGAAGTCTCTCTCTGAGCTGCCACCCTGCATACAATTCACAATGGATCAATGTGATTCCTAAACACAATGTCCGGGAGAAGCTACAAGAAGAACCGTATGGAGCCAGATACCATGGTCACATGAATAACGTTTGATCGCCCGGATGCAGTGGCAGTAAGTAAGTAAAGTTTATTTATAAGGTGCTTTTCACAGACACTGGTCACAGGTGTCATGCGTGGCGAGTGATGGTGTCGAGAAGCCATCATGAGACGTACAGTAAGTCATTAGAAAATGTCTTACAGGCACAAAGTTTGCGTTGATATAGTCGCCATGTGGCTGGGCGTACTGCAGGGACAGCCTCACCCGACAGTGGTCATCTGTAACCCCCCAAAAAACACAGAGATGGCGAGCGTCTCAATAGCAGCTCAACAAGCAATGGTTGAATGCCGCCCCCCCACACACACACACACAAAAACTCGGTGTACTTACATGGCAGGATGTAGGGGTAGCGGTTCTTCTCCTTGTTCACCTCCAGTTCCCCCGCCATAGAGGGCAGTTCTTTGCCAACATCATTTAGCTCCTTCATGGAGATGAAGCACAGGACACAATTATTACCCAGACTTTCAGAATTTCAGTCCATGAACATTTAGTCCTGGGGGTTTCTACCACATACCTCAAACTCCTGCTTAAAGCCTCTGTTGTTGTTGACCGCGAGTGATTGACATCGTAGCTGGAATTCCTGGCGAATGTGCGCTTTTGAGAAAGTTCGAATTCTGTGAAATACATGAAATGGTTTATATTACACTTAGGGCCGGGCGATATGGCCAAAATCTTCTATCCCGATAACGATATATATCACGATATAGCATGTTTTCTGGTAATTCAATAAATAAATAGTCTATATGAAATAACCACATGGTAAAGCCTATTTTTGTATACTCTTGCATGAATTAAATACTATTTGAATACTTTAAATACAAATGAAATACTGAGTATTTTCTCATTTTAAATTAATAATGAATAATTAATCATAAATAATAGAACAGCTGGTAAGTTCAGAATCATGTTACTGTAATGCAGACTTTAAAACCAGGAAAAGACAACCCTTATGCCATATCACCATATTACGATATCCAAAATCTAAGACAATCACGATATGGATATAATATCGTATATAATATCGTATATTGCCCAGCCCTAATTACAGTGTTGTTTTACAGAAGGATTTGGATACAAAACCACATTTGTAGATTGGAGCAAGGAATTGTCAGGCCTTACCTCATGTCTCTCCGAGAGGACCTCCAACTTTATATAGGACTGAAGTTTAGAAAGAGAGAGGATGTTATGGCTCTATTCTCAGGCTATAACGCCAGTGGTCTTGACTGTGTTGTGTTGTATTTTACCCCGTGCTGTGCTGCCCTCTTTGCCTCAGGTCACCCTTGAAAAACAGATTTTTAATGTCAATGTGTTCAAACTGGATAAATAAAAGTTAAATCAAATAAACCGCTTCTAACCAGTGTTCCTCTAGTTTGTTGTCATAAAAACATTGTTACTTGGAGCTGTTAAAACTGAAAAAGCCTTTCAGGCAGTAGGTCTTCCCCCTCCCCCGGTATGGAATTTAAACTTTTCTAAAAATGCTGTAAACTCATATTTCATAAAAAAAACGTAAAACAACTCTAATGTTCAAAAGCCAACATGCAATGGAGGAAATACATTTGCAAATATGGTTTGCACAAAGCGACCCATATAACAATCGAGTGCCATCTAGAAATGACAGAAACTGCTCAAACAGGTTCTCAAAAACAAACGATAGCAGCTTGAGTATTGCCTGTTTGTTATAGACTGGTGTTACCTTCAGGATGGTCTCTTGGTTGTTGTTTTACCACTCTTTGAGGCCATATGGGAAATATAGAGGACGACACCTTCCCATGGTATCTTACCAGTATCTGGTTCCAATAACACCTCCCTCACAGGGAAATTATCTTTCTCTCTTTCCTTCTCTCTCTCTCTCCCTCCCTCTCTCTTCCTCCATGCATAAAAGGGGGATGGGTAGAGGGTGGAGACAGAATAGGGGTGGAGAGAGATCTGGAAGTAAGGTTATAGTAGTATAACCTATACAGGTGTCTGTATTATAATACAGGTGTATTATGTAGCCTATTATAGTAGTATTTGATGTCTCTTCTGAATCAAAATGCATAATATAAAAGAAAGTAAGGTTGAGATAGTCAGTACATTTGAAAATATGGAAATTACAATTCACAGGACACACACACATACTCTCTCACACGCACATCAGAATCAGAATCAGAATCAGAAATACTTTATTGTCCCCGGGGGGAAATTGCTGCACAGCAGTTGCTCGCGACACAAGACATTTATAAGTGAAATACAATAATAATAAATAACAATATACATATGCAAATAAGAATACAATAAAATATACAATATACAAATATACACAATATACCTAATGTAAAAATACAAGAAATGCAAGTGTATCAAAGTGTCAAGTGTATGTGCAATGTAATAAAAGTGTCAAGTGTATGTGTGTATGTATGTGCTGTTCTACCTGGTTCTACAAGTAGTACCAGGTTTATTGCACTAATAAGTTAAATGTTAAATGTTAAATGTAAGTAATTGAAGTGTAACGGAAATGGGTGGAGTCAGGCGAAGTAATCCGGGTGCCAGACTATTGACTCCGAGTATCTGTCTCTCAGGGGGAGGAGTTGTGAAGTTTGATGGCCGCAGGTAGGAATGACTTCCTGTGGCCATCGGTGGTGCATGCAAACACATACACACACACACACACACACACTAGGAAAAAAAAAAAAATTTACTATGAATGGAAATTATCATTTTTGCATTCCAATTTTCATTTTCACTGAAAAAAACTATTAAAATCATAAAGTGACATTTGTTGGGGTCTGTACTAAACAAACATGTTACAGCTGGAGAAAAACAAATTGTAGGCCAGGGCATCTCAGCAGCACTACAGTATTTATAATGGTGTTATCATTTTACATTTACACATTTTACCCTTATCAAAAAATTGCAGCTCCTGAGATTTGAATATTGCACACACACACACACACACACACACACACACACACAGGTGTCAAACCTGTGCTGCGCATCCACCCTGTTTAATTGTAAACATGAGCCACCTTGACCAGTCGACCATCTGGTCAACACAACCTCCTGTTCTCTGTCAGTAAAATTGACGACTATGTGCTCGAGGTCTTGAACCAAGACTGTTGACACGTGTTTTATGGACTTTCAGATGTAGGACTACAAAACAAGGACTACCTTCCTTTTGATAATATTAAACTAGTGTATTTTGTTACACAAGGTCAACTTGACAGCAGCCACTGCGCACGTGCTTTGCCGTTTGTATTAGGCTGAGAGAGGATCCTGAAGTGTAGCGTTATCCCGGTTTGCCGCAGCGCGATTTCCGGTCTCTTACTTCCTATGAGCTGTGTACGTCAGTTAACAGTCCCCGGAGCGCGAAAATAAGAACATGACAAGAATTACAATAACGACGACGACAACAAGGAGAATACATACGGAGTTCTGATGAACAAATGGACAAAGTTATATCCGAAACGTAACGGAAACGGATACCCCTCTATCGGAAGTCCCTCCCCCTCTCCGCCCTCGCCGCCGCTCAACCGTAACACATGTAACTGGAGGTCCCGCCCCCTCGCCTTAGGTCTCGCCGATAACGCTCATGTGGAGCATCCCGATCCAGGCGTTCCGTCGTGAGGAGCGGAGGTTATAAACGTGTTCAACACAATCAGGAAGTGTCAAATCGAAACTAAAATGGATCATGCGAGACGGCATGAGACGCAGCACAACAAAGTAAGACCTCTACGTGTTCGTCCTTATTGTATACCCGCTAAACGGTTTGTCGTTGAATGAACTTTATAGCACATCGCCTAATCACCTTTTGAGTTCGACCCCACGTCTTGTGTTTAACTGTTACGCCCCCGGACCGCGGTGTGGCACAGGAAATACACAACAATACTGAGATAACGTTGTTTCTGGATAAGCCGTTAACCTACATGTTTGCATCATTTGATCCTTTGCCTCCCAAGGCGTCCTTTCACAGTCTTGCGCTTTTTTGGTATTTATTTACACTTATTTTGTATTTATTGTGTATTTATTTTATTTTATTTCATTTATTTTGTATCTCCTTATCTGTACTCTTGTGTCTTCTACTAACTTATATATTGTGTTTTTTTAGCCCTGCACCCCTGCAAAGCACTTTGTGACCAATGTCTGAAACGCGCTTTATAAATAAACTTACTTACTTCTTCTCTCACCTATTGTTCCAGGATCGAAGGCCAGGGAGCCCGACCACCACACACATGTCGAGGATGGCAAGGGCGTACAATTCAAGTGCTGAAAGTCCATTCAGTCGAAGGTAAAGCCAGACGCATTGTTGTCTATGAAGCGCTACGTCAGGCCAATCGTTTAGACGTCAGAGGCGCCTTTGATGTCATTGATCATAGCTCTACATGTCTGCACCAACACTTAGGGAATCAGATCACCTCAGCCCGAACAAAGAGTTGCAGATAGTGTTTAACTCTTGATTGTTATCAGTGGGATGATCACTGATTGGTATCGGTGGTCCCGTTAAATACCCCACTTGTCCTGAACATATCTAAGACTAAGAGCATTGTATTTGGAACAACTCACATTAAGCTCATGACCCACTCTTCTGGCTGAAAGTTGATGAGAGGTTAAAAGCATCACTTCTTTGTTCTTTCTTTTGTAAAAAATAAAATAAAAAAATGAATGCATTGATCCCTGACTGTTGACGGTGATGATGATTTGGAGAACGGAGTGCAGTAGGGTGTTCCCATCTGTGATTCATATTCCCTGACCTTTTCTCTCTGTTTTGGTGGTTTTTAAGGCATGCGCATGCTTTTTCGAATCCTACATCCAACTTAGGATTCCGGAGATGCCGCCCCTCCAAACCTCGTCTAAAGTACAATTCGAAAACGCAAATAAGCCACGCTGAATGGAGGGACATGGAAAAGAAGAAAAAGGAAATGGAGCAAAGTCAGGAAGTGACAAAGGAACGTGAGCAGAAGAAACACACACATAGAGTCAGTTCAGCACCTTTTGAAAAACCTGGTAAGTTTGTGTATCCAAACAGCCATAACAAGTGCAACACACATGCGTTTCCACACTACCACCACCGGGTGGCAGTGTGGACTATCCACGGGTACCACATGTTTTCAAATTATGTCACATCAATGTCACCTCATTTGGATAATTTTTGACCGTTTGTGGATTGGGCAATGGATTCTGTCATTGGTTGCATATGGTGGCACATGCCACAACACTCACCATGCGTATAACAGACTTAACTCGGTATTGTAGCACGAACAGCTGATTATTTATATGGTAGCTATATTGTGTGAAATCACTTCAGAAGAGGAAGGAATGTACCGATGGGTAGAGAAGAATTATTGCTACAAAAAAGTGATGGAGGCAAGAGGAGCCAACCCTTGTTTTAGCTGTGTGCTTTATCAGGAAAATGTTGCATGTATTCATTATTTATTGATTCTTGGGCCGGGTGTCAATCTTTATTGCCAGAGCGCAGCTTCATTTTGTTTTTTATCTCCGGTGGCATTGGCATGCTTTTTTCTTCTTCCCTCACACTCCACTGTATTTCTGCGCATACTGCAGCACTGTGGAGGTGTATGCCTGTATGTGTGTGTATGTGAGTGAGGAACAGGTTTTTCAGTGTGCCTGAGAGATGGTGCGATGATGGTGACTCATCGATGGTTTGTGTGTGCATTTGTGTTTGTGTGTGTGTGTGTGTGACTGACTATACCTGTGTGAGAGAGTGAGAGAGGGAAGGCAGCCAACAGTATATAATGAGCCATAACAAAGCCATTGCTTCACATCGGAACACTGCAGTCCAATGTTGCGAGGCAGATTTCTCAAATACACCTCATGCATTCTGCTCAAAGAAACATTAATTTGAGCGCCTGCTGGTTGCAAACAATAACTATGCCTCCAACAGGAGGTCGAGGACATTAAGGCAGATGAGGTGTATTCACATCGGTGAATCTAAAGACACAGTTATGGTGGAGATGGTCAAGCAACAAGAGACAAAATCCATCCATCTAATAAAAATGTTTGTTCAGCTTGCGCAAATGTGATTCATGCTGTTGGGTTAATGTAACAGTGTTTGCTTTTCTTCCCAGCCACCTCAGGATCTTTAACCTCCCGGACCTTTCCCAGCAATGAGGAAGATAAACGAGTGAGTGGGCCTACATGTAGTCGTACAAACATTTGATGCCTGTATTTTGAATTTGCTCTTTGTGGTAACGAGAGTGGAACCGATTGGAGAGACGTATATTGTGTACCGTGTAGTACACGCAGTACAACACAAGATTACCTTTTAAAATTAACATTTAGATGGTTTGTTTTGTAATCTTTTGTAATTAATCGAGTTTTACTTGCTTTAAGCTCTCCCCTACTCATGGACTACACAGCTATTCATCATGGTTATTGTCACTAGACTATTAGTGTAGAATAGAGAAAGGATAAAGCTAAATGAGATCGCCGGGTGCAGGTTCAAGAAAGGAAATTGATTACGGTGTTAGTCGTCTTGTACATTGGAAGACGCATGTTGTTCAGGGCTGTGTCTCGCACTTTTTATAGTTTAATAAAAGCAGTGAGTCATGCAGGATCGGCGGTTACATTCTGACCTTGGAGTTGCATGAAAATGAGCAGAGGCCAGGAATTGATTTATTTATGACCGTGCACATTTTTACGTGAAAATCAAACCTAACATCTTGTTTTGACTGTGCTGAATGGCGGCTTCTACTAACTGATAACCCATGTAAGCCAATGGTGAAAATCGAGTTCCAATTTTACTGGGAGTGTTTTCTTTGCAAATCGAGTAACCTAATTGTAGAACATTAAGTAAGGGATAATGTACAGCGAGCCGGTCATTATTGTGAAATAACCCCCGAACGGGTGATGCTGGACCCCGACACAAATTATCCCGCTTATTACACGGCTACTTACTAAAGAAATCAATCATTTGACACAAAAACACATTATTTTTTTATTGATTTAAAAATTATTTTATTGCTTCCGCTAAAACAAAACAGTCCCTTAGGTTCTACAGTTGGAGAACTGCGTCCATAGCAACGGTCTGTTATACAGAAACAGCCCATAGAATGCCGTAATTGACCAATCAGAATCGAGTATTCAACAAAGCCATGTAATAAATTAAGTTAATGCACTGCATGTATCACATGCTGCTTCAGAAAAGCATTTTTGTGCTGTTTTGAGAGATTTGGACTGTTTATATTTTTGTCAACTGAAAGTTAGGTAAAATTATGAATCATGTCATTATCATGACAATATACTGTAGTGGAAAATTACGATATACGTACTGAGTTGACCTCTGTGTCAATGTGTACTCGGTTGTTGTCCCAACTCCTGTGCTACTTTATCGCCATAACTATCTGGGACTCTCTGTGCCTCACGGAGATCCCGATCCCAGCTGGTCCCGACAAGGCCGGGGTCGGCTTGCCTTTTTTTTATCACCTGTGTGTCTCAAAACAACCTATATAGTGAAGCCCCGAGAGTAGCTCAGGGAGAACGATTGAGAATTATTGTACATGCCTTGTGATTGCTCTTGATCTCCTATTCTGCAGAATAAATCTTTTCATACTTAAATTTAAGGATTACAATTCAGAGCGGTATTTTCTGGAGTGGTCGCGTTCATCTCACTTAATTAGTGTGTAGTGGATGTTTAAAGTCCACAACAATACCTCTCAGAACACACTCAGTAAGTATTGGAAATGCCTCATCCTCCGCAACCCCCTTTACGTATGGTGAGACCCCCAAGGGTCTATTTTATCCTGTATTGTTCTCTATCTACATGGCTACCTCTCAGACATGACATGCACTTACACCTCCCATTGAGACCTAGTGAATCAAAGAACCTAGCTGCCCCAGCAGACTGCATTAATAACATTTAAATGCTGGCTGGCACAACATTTCCTCCAGCTCAAAGAACCCAAATCTGAAACCTGAAATCCTATGGCTTGGCCTCACCAACTCTGGGCTCTCCTCGCTGTGATTTTTGACAGACAGTTTGAGCCACGTATCAAAAAAGTCGTCCGGTGTTTTCTGCAGATCAGAGCCATCTCAAAAGTGAAATCCTTCCTCTCTCACACTTAGCTAGAGAAAGTGATACACGCCCTAATCTTTTCTCAACTAGACTACAGTACTGCAACTCGCTTCTTGCCAGCATCAGGCGAAAGGCACTTTCCCGCCTTCAGTTAGTCTGACTGGCTGCAATAGACGACAGTACATTACCCCAGTCTTGGCCGCCCTCCATTGGCTCCCTGTTGAGTACAGAATTCATTTTAAGATTCAACTAATTACTTTTAAAGCTCGCCTAGGTCTTTTCACAAGCTATATTTCGGACCTGATAACTCCCTATGAGCCAGGACGTAGCCTTCGGTCCTCGGGTGGAGCGCTGCTAACTGTCCCACAGTCTAGGCTAAAATCGAACGGTGAGCAGGCTTTTGCCGTTAGGGCCGCTTTGGAATGCCCTGCCAGCAAGCATTAGGCTGGCAGACCCGGCCACGCCATGGA
>OMKN01048832.1:3134-13867 GCA_900302345.1 Melanonus zugmayeri | reverse complement strand
TACACGCCCTAATCTTTTCTCAACTAGACTACAGTACTGCAACTCGCTTCTTGCCAGCATCAGGCGAAAGGCACTTTCCCGCCTTCAGTTAGTCTGACTGGCTGCAATAGACGACAGTACATTACCCCAGTCTTGGCCGCCCTCCATTGGCTCCCTGTTGAGTACAGAATTCATTTTAAGATTCTACTAATTACTTTTAAAGCTCGCCTAGGTCTTGTCACAAGCTATATTTTGGACCTGTTAACTCCGTATGAGCCAGGAAATCACTTCTGAAAACACACTTTGACATACTGGCCTTCTTGTGATGTTGTCCTTTTAGCTGCCATACATCTGCAATTTTAATTATATTTTTTTACTCTATTTGTAGTCCATTTTAATGGTGCTATATAAATTAAGTTATTATTATAATGACTATAAATTCGCCTTTAAACAAAACCCTATAGAATCTTCTCAGTATTGCCACAGGCTCACAGGTTTACAATTGATGAGAACATTCTGCCATTTTCTGCTACTGTCATTGTATCGTACCATTAGCTCTTTGTCATTATTTGTTGTGTTGCTTCAGTTTATTTACTTTTAGTTCATTTTAATTTTGTAGTTTGCACAGGACCGTAACAAAGCCCAAAGTAAGACGGATAAAAGAATGAAGGTGGAGCAACCGTCATCAGTAAGCCAGGCCACTGCAAGGAGCAGAGCTGTCCCACAGAAGAGGAAAGAAACAGAGGAGGTACCACACACACACACACACACACACACACACACACACACACACACACCACCTCTGGGATAATGAATACACATCGGCCTGGAATAATTGTTTATTTGTTACACGGGTGCTGAATGCTACGGGTACGCACCCTGCATGCACACTATCTTCTTGATCGTTCAGAATTTGATTTAGAATTAATTGAGTTGAGTACAGAATTCATTTTAAGATTCAACTAATTACTTTTAAAGCTCGCCTAGGTCTTTTCACAAGCTATATTTCGGACCTGATAACTCCCTATGAGCCAGGACGTAGCCTTCGGTCCTCGGGTGGAGCGCTGCTAACTGTCCCACAGTCTAGGCTAAAATCGAACGGTGAGCAGGCTTTTGCCGTTAGGGCCGCTTTGGAAGGCCCTGCCAGCAAGCATTAGGCTGGCAGACCCGGCCACGCCATGGAAATCACTTCTGAAAACACACTTTTACATACTGGCCTTCTTGTGATGTCGTCCTTTTAGCTGCCATACAGCTGCAATTTTAATGATATTTTTTACTCTATTTGTAGTCCATTTTAATCTTATGATGTTGTCCTTTTACTATGTTATCCTTCCTAATTGTTCTTTGTTGTATCCACTTGGTTTACTACTGTACAAGCACTTTGTAAACGCTGTTTTTTTAAAGGTGCTATATAAATAAAGTTATTATTATTATAATGACTATAAATTCACCTTTAAACAAAACACTATAGAATCTTCTCAGTATTTCCACAGGCTCACTGTTACAACTTAGCTCTCTTTGTCATTATTAGTTTGTTGTGTTGCTTCAGTTTATTTACTTTTAATTCATTTTCATTTAGCAGTTTGCACAGGGCCGTAACAAAGCCCAAAGTAAGACGGATAAAAGAATAAAGGTGGAGCAACCGTCACCAGTAAGCCAGGCCACTGCAAGGAGCAGAGCTGTCCCACAGAAGAGGAAAGAAACAGAGGAGGTACAACACACACACACACACACACACACACACACCACCTCTGTGGGATAATGAATACACATTGGCCTGGAATAATTGTTTATTTGTTACACGGGTGCTGAATGCTACGGGTACGCACCCTGCATGCACACTATCTTCTTGATCGTTCAGAATGTATCTGTTTATTCCTTTGCTTTTACTAGACAAGCCAGAAGAAATTGATTTAGAATTAATTTACCTGAACTAAGGAAGGATGAAGAGAAAACTATGAACAAAATATTTTAGGGAAAGAAACCAAACTTATTCACTGAGAACCAATTTCCAACCTCAACATGTTGGACAAAACAGCCCTGGACCAGAACTGTTAAACCAGTTCATTAAACTATTTACCAGTTTAGTTTAAGATTAATGTTGAGATAACAAGGTGTACCAGTGTAGCTTCAGTGCAGTTAGAGAACGGCTTTTATTCACATGAGAGTCAATATTTGAAATGGGTTAAAATGGGTAAAGTGAAGTAGGTTAAGTAGAATATAAAGACACATTGATAAATATCCAAATCAACATTTTTACA
Organism: Melanonus zugmayeri; assembly: GCA_900302345.1. Taxonomy (NCBI): domain Eukaryota; kingdom Metazoa; phylum Chordata; class Actinopteri; order Gadiformes; family Melanonidae; genus Melanonus; species Melanonus zugmayeri. Next base: position 11,627 of record OMKN01048832.1, on the reverse strand, counting down.
GCATGGATGTAGTCGACAAATCACGACAGTCTTAATCCACATGAACAAAATTCTATAGTAGACACACACACACACACAAAATGGTGGTGGTGTGGCTCTCACACATGCGCTTTGAGAGCAGTTACACCTGCCATTGAGACCTGGTGAACCAAATAGCCTAGCTGCCCCAGCAGACTGCGTTAATAACATTTAGATGCTGGATGGCACAAGATTTCCTTCAGCTCAAAGAATCCAAATCTGAAACCTGGAATCCTATGGTTTGGCTCCGCCAACTCTGTTTAATATTAATGGCACTAGTCTGGGCTCTCTTTGCTGTGACTTTTGACACAGACCTAACGTTTGAGCCACATATCCAAAAAGTTGTCCAGTCATGTTTTCTGCAGATCAGAGCTATCTCAAAAGTGAAATCCTTCCTCTCTCACACTGAGCTAGAGAAGGTGATGCACGCTCTAATCTTTTCTCGACTAGACTACGGCAATTTGCTTCTTGCCAGCATCAGGCAAAAGGCACTTTCCCGCCTTCAGTTAGTCTGACTGGCTGCAATAGACCAAGACATTACAGTCTTGGCCGCCCTCCATTGGCTCCCCCTTGAGTACAGAATTAATCTTAAGATTCTACTAATTACTTTTAAAGCTCACCTAGATCTGGCCCCAAGCTAAATGTTGGACCCGTTAACTCCGTATGAGCCAGGACGTAAAAGAGTAAGACGTAAACAGAACCCTATAGAATCTTCTCAGTATTGCCACAGGCTTGCTGTTACAACCGATGAGAACATTCTGCCATTTTTTGCTACTGTCATTGTATTGTACCATTAGCTCGCTTTGTAATTATTAATTTGTTGTGTTGCTTCAGTTTATTTACTTTCAGTTCATTTTAATTTTGTAGTTTGCACAGGACCGTAACAAATCCCCAAATAAGACGGATAAAAGAATAAAGGTGGAGCAACCGTCACCAGTAAGCCAGGCCACTGCAAAGAGCAGAGCCGTCCAACAGAAGAGGAAAGAAACAGAGGAGGTACAACACACACACACACACACACACTAATTTACTGCAATGCATTTGCAGCCAAAAGGCGACATGAGCCAAGGGAAGGGTGCTCATATTAGGCATTTCTTTGCTAAAAGAACAGTACGTTGCTAGATACAACGTCCATGGTTCAGCACTCATCATTCATCAGTAGATATTCAGTGTATAATGTATTGCACGATAACATTATAGATGGGGTATTTCCACTACTTTTATAATTGTCTTGACTATCATTTGACTAATCAGCAGAACGATTCATCTGAGCCAGAAGCAGGGCCAAGCGGCATAGCGAGTAGGGAGGAGACGAGCGGTGTTCAAGTCAGGCTGGATGCTGAGGTGAGTGGAATAATAGAATTACAATCCAGTCTTCTGTCAACCGTCTTGTCTAATCTTGTTCAAATATAGGCTGTTATTATATGCGAAAAGGATATGAACAATGTAGTTGCAGGAGCCTATGTACAGAATGATAAAGCCATTATACAAGTTTTTCCAGAGAACACCCTGTATGCATGACCGTTTTGTTTTTTTCACCAATTCAGTGGAGTGAATCATTTGAGCCAGAAGAAGCAGGGCCAAGCGGCCTAGGGAGTAGGGAGGAGATGAGCGATGTTCAAGTCAGGGTAGATGCTCAGGTGAGTGGTGGTAGTAAGGAACGCTACACAAAGGTCCCATGGTGAACCTGTTTAGTGCTCCTACAGTGTTCTGTGTTACAGCGGTCCATTTTAATGTACAGCACATTGTGCCTTATCCATTGTATGAAATATGCTTTAGAAATATTACGTTTGATTGATTGTTGTGCAGACAATATTATCCAACCTCTTGTTATGTATTTACTTCACTTGGTGATTCCAGCCTCAAGTAATATTTTACATAATGTGGTTCATATTCAAGCAGTTTAAAATTCAAGTTGAAATTTGTTTGTGGTAAAGGTAGTATGGTATTAGGAAACTTAGACAATAATAAACACATATACATACATCAGTATTGCCACAGGCAACTTAGCTCTCTTTGTCATTATTAGTTTGCTGTGTGTTGCTTTTTGTTGCTTGTTTATTTACTTTTAGTTCATTTAAATTCTGTAGTTTGCACAGGGCCGTAACAAAGCCCAAAGTAAGACGGATCAAAGAAGAGAGGTGGAGCAACCGTCATCTGTAAGCCAGGACACTGCAAGAAGCAAAGCCATCCAACAGAAGAGGAAAGAAATAGAGGAGGTAACACACACACACACACACACACACACACACCACTTCTGTGGGACAATGAATACACATTGGCCTGGAATAATTGTTTATTTGTTACACGGGTGCTGAATGCACCCGTGTAACGGGTGCATTCTGCATGCACACTATCTTCTTGATCGTTCAGAATGTTTCTGTTTATTCCTTCACTTTTACTAGACAAGCCAGAAGAAATTGATTTAGAATTAATTTACCTGAACTAAGGAAGGATGAAGAGAAAACGGAACAAAACATTTTGGGGAAAGAAACCCCCTGGACCAGAACTGTTAAACCAGTTCATTAAACCATTTACCGGTTTAGTTCAGGATTAATGTTGAGATAACAAGGTGTACCAGTGTAGCTTCAGTGCAGTTAGAGAACGGCTTTTATTCACATGAGAGTCAATATTTGAAATGGGTTAAAATGGGTAAAGTGAAGTAGGTTAAGTAGAATATAAAGACACATTGATAAATATCCAAATCAACATTTTTACAGCATGGATGTAGTTCAATCAGTACAAATCATGACCAAAAAATCTAGTACACACACACACACACATACACGCGCACGCACACATGCCTAGATTCATAGGGGAATGTAATTCTTTCTTCGTCTCAACGTGAGTGAGTTGCATTGAGACAGAGTTACCTGTACGTTTGGTCTGACTCATTGTCAGCACACAGTGGTGGCTGCAGGGCTCTCACACATGTGCTTCACGAGCAAGCAGCTTCCATGAGACGGCACGGTTCATAGTGTGTCAGCGAGTGTGTGTGTGTGTGCGTGTCTCTCAATCCACTTAAAATTAAGATTGGTCCCTTATTTTCCTATTTCCATGGTTACGGCAGAAAGCAGGCTCGTTGAGACAGCATTCTGGATACAGGAAGCTTCACGCGGCCATGCATGTGCACGGTGCACGCGCGCGGGCACACGCGCACACACATAGGCAGCCGCGTAAAAAAAACAAAACTCATCAAATGATCATGAACAATATCCCCGTGCGAGGAACCGACAATTTGAAAGAGGGGATGAAATGGATGCTAATCTATCCATGTTATCTCAAGCCTTAGCGCTGTGCAGATTAAAGGCCCGCTCCCATCAAAGCAAAGCAAAATAAGACGGTGTTTGTGTGTGTGTGTGTGTGTTTGTGTGTCTGTTTCCAGGTTTATCAGCGGGACTGTGGCACATTTGGCATGGTGGTGCGGAAGCTGGTCTCCAAGGACCCCTCGCTAGTGCCTCCCATCCGCTTCTCTCTGCGGGAGAACCTCAGGGAGATAGGCGTGCGTTGTGCGGCAGCCATGGACCAATTTATAACCCAGTATGACCTGAGGGATATGTCCCAATAGATACGCGCGTGTGTGTGTGTGTGTGTGTGTGAGAGCGAGAGAGAGAGATTAGTTAGTCCTTTCTTGCTGTCTGTCAAAGTCACTCATGGAGCTCAACCTTCTGCTGGCACATGTTGACCCACAGGTGATGGTGCTGTGAATAGTGTTAATGAATCTGATATTTATGCTAATAATGTGATAATAAAAATCTTTTTTTGCAGAGCTCAATCCAAATGTCCACGTCTTAGTTGTGTCTTGGTGTTTTTATAAAGAAGATGCACCAAAAATGGCATTTTGTATATCTTTATAGTATTAGTGAATCACATTCACCATACATGGTTTATTCAATATCAGAAGGTAGATGCTTTTTCTAGAAACCATGGTATTGTGCAACATGTGAAGGTCCATTTTTCCTCAGTTGAGCTGAGCAGGAAGTTGATGAAGAGAGTTCAGACACTGGACATTGAAGAGATTCTCAGTCCGATCACTTTACCGACCGTAGTCCACAACAACCACAACAACCAGAAAGCTTGGACATTAACTGGCACCCTTCTGGTTATTCATTGTAATACACTTTATTTCCATATAGGACGACAACATTAAAAGGTACATGCAAATCCTCCTATCTCTACCCTGTCTTATACAAATAATGATTCTTAAGTTACAAAATATATTTATATATAAATATGTAAGACCATATGTACATAACATTTACATTACTACATCCAATACTTTTAAAGACATTTTTATTTCTTTTTTTGTTTACGTTATATACATTAAACAGGTATCGATAATTTGTCACTAATCATTTTTCCTTTTATTTATCCATATGTAACTAAAAATAATAATTATTAAAAAAAAAGAAGTATGTTGAAGAAAAGAAGACAGGACCGTACCTGACGTTACTTTGCCTGAAAGAACAAGGAGTTGAGGCCTATCTAGCGTTCTGTCCTTGGTAAAGCATGGAGAGCGGTCTATGTAGAGCACATGGTGTAACAGACTATTTACACAAGGTGATATCTTGGTCCGCGAGCCGGCGCTGTATTCCAGCAGCTTTTGGATTCCACTGAGGGTAAACTATGCCACGGCTCAGAACCTATCGCACGCCTTTCACTATTCCAACACACTTATCTCTTTGATGTGTTACACTCTTAAGTAGGTTTTACTCCAGCGGGCTCAGAGCACTGGGCTGTGAGCAGAAGGCTGGCCAACACAGCCCATTTACTACAGTGATACAAAAAACTCCCCTTTTGACATCTTAAAAGGACTCGCTGGTACAAAGGGTATAAACACACACATACACACACACACACGCACACACATGGTTAGCCCGTTATTTGCTAGACCCGATTATATGCACGATTACCGATTCGAACGGATTGTTATTTAGCTGTCCCTTGATTTGAGTAGTCTGCTGTGTAAACCGTCTTCTTGCGATAGCGTCATTCTTTGTAGGTGTACACAAACATGAGTTGTGTAAGATCACAAACAGCCATTTCCTTTCTTCATCATCACCTCCACGCTCCGTTCCTCTCCATATTACTGTACACGCAGTCTCTGTCCACCGTCCCACTTGCACATCCCACTCCCTGCTCCCTCCCACACATCCTTCTTTCTCCCGCTCTCCAGTCCCCCGTATTCTCTCGCTCGCATCTAGGAGATGACACAGTTCTTGCTCTTTCTCCTTTGGCGGGTGTGCATTTGACCGTGCATGGGTCCGTGCAGAGGTGCGTGATGGCCCGCCATCCCAGAGGGGCTGTAGCGGTGCCGGAGCTCCTCGTTGTTGATGTAGCGCAGCTGCACCGGCCGCGGGATGGCCTCCCCCAGGAAATAGCCCTCGTCCTCCTCCGACTCCGAGGTGGTGGAGCAGCTAGAGCACCAGGGGTCTGCCCCCTCTCGGTAGCCGTCGGCCCAGAGCGGCCCGCCCTGGCCCTGCGGCTGCCAACCCGCGTTCTGCAGGGTGAGGTCCGAGGTGGTACGGGGACAGGGTCGGTACTGCTGCTGTCTGTACGCTCCTGGCGCCAGGCCCAACAGCAGCTCCCTGGCAGCGTGGCCGGAGGGAAAGCGGTCGTAGTCCTCCTGCACGCGGCGGTGTGGTTGCGGCTCCACCATGTGGGCTGGCCTGTCAGCCGCCAGGTGCAGGGCGTTGTCAGAGCGGGAACGGCGGGAGCGCTTGTGGCGCCGTCCACTGCGGTGCTGGCTGTTGCCGTGGTTACCGCGGCGGTGCTTGCGGCTCCTCGGTTGTGGTTGCTGTTGCTGTTGCTGTTGCTGGGATACGGGTTCCTGCCCGTTAGGGTGCCGGCGAGGGGTTCTCTCGCTCATGGAAGTCATGCGTATGTTTCCACCGCTGCCCATCAGACCGGCGTGACCGTTGGCATTGAAGGCCAGGGGGCGGGAAGGGTCCCAGTACTGCAGGGGGTAGCCCACCCTCAGTGCAGCGTCCATATTCCCATACAGTCGAGAGGAGGAGAGGGACTCTGTGCTGTGGAACTGCATGGAGGAACTGAGAGTGCCCATGTTGCCCTTCTCAGACACATTCACACCCGAGTCCTTACTCAGATCAGGCATGGAGAACCTGGACAGATGCTCCTGACGCTTACTGGCCCCATCCAGAGAGTGACCTGCAAAGACAACAAATGGCATACCTGCATCAAAAATGTGTGTCATAATATACCCTATATATACCTGTCTACCTGTTCTTTCCTGTACATAAAATAATAATCCTCACCTGCGGCGTTGGATGTGATCATGGAATCCATGGATCCGCGAGGAGTCTGCTCAAGAGGAGTAAGGGTTTCTTGGAAACTCATGCCATTGATGGGGTTCCGCCGAGTCAGTGGGGGCCGTTTGTCCCTCTGGAAGCCATGCAGGCTGATGCTCCTCTTGTCCGGGAAGCCCTGGCCCTGGCTGGACACCTCGTTGAAGCTCATCTGGGTGCGGAGCTTTGTGGGCCGGAACTCATCCTGGCTGTGATGGATCCAGTTTTCATTGAAAGACTGGCCTCTCAGGGCAGCCATCGGGGTTCTCTTGGCATTGCCTTGTTGTTCCTTCCCCCAGGATTCAGGCCTCTTCACCGGGTTGACGGGGCTCTGGGCCGGTGGGTGAGGGTTTGAGTTGGGGTTGTAGCCCTGTCTGGGGTTACATTGGCCCAGCATCTGTATGGGTGTAGGAGTGGGAGAGGGTTCCCGCTTTGCGCTTTCATAGGCCGCAGAAGGGTAGGGTTCATCCCTACTCATCCACACCTGGTTTAGGCTCGGGGCACGGCTGGGAGTGCGGCTCGGGGTTCTGCTGGGGGTCCTGCTGGGCGTCGGCCCGGAGGACACACTCAAGCGGTCCATCTGGACAGAGAGGGGGTCTATCTCGGCAGACATGCGGTCGGGCACGGGCGCCGACGCTGGCTGCCGGGCCTCAGCGTTCCGTCGCTCCTGGCTTGCGTTCCGACGTTCCTTTTTCCCAATCTTGGTACTGTGGCGGGACTCCCGGGACCGAGCGCTCTGGAAGGCCGAGTCCGAAGAGTCAGATTCATCGGGTTCCTGATTGATTGATTGGTTGATACAAAAACACAAATGTTAGGGTCATCAATCAATGTAATGCAAAAAAGAAAAATAAGAATGGGAGTGATTCATTCCTGCCGTTCTATGCATATTAATTGTAATGTGGATGATGGGTTACCTGTCCAGCACTGCAGGAGCGTGAACAGAAGATCTGCCCCTGCTTGGGTAGGAAAGGGCGGCCCAGCAGGGAACGCTTACAGCGGGCACAGCAGAAGCACTCTTCTGTCGCGTGCCAGTGCTGCCCATCATAGGTCATCTGGCCCTGGTCAATTCCTACAAGCCAAGCCGTGAACATAATTTAGATGCAGATCTACGTATTTAAACTCTTAGATGATACGGTCGATACGATGAAGATTTTCTTCTATTTGAAATGGTGATTGGTGGATAATATCGGCAACATTACAGTATATTGCCACTAATCATAATGAAAATGGCTGACATGAACTGAATACAGTCTTATATGCCACATATGGTTTCAGCAATCCTAAAAAACGAAGACTGGAACTGTAACTTTTATGGTGTGTATTGAGTCTGTAGATTAAATTAATCTGGAATATGTGCATCTGGTTATTCTCGTGACATAAATAGATATAAATATATCATGAATAAATGAGCTCTGGCTCTACCTGGGTTTATGTCTCTGAGGGAAAATAATATTTGTTCGGTTACACTCAAATGCCTGATTATGCGGTTGGTAAAATAACATAACACATTTCATTGGATGCGTTCCAGAGCTAGGGGAACTAATCATCTTCCATCTGGATGCAACGTGGCGTCATCTGAAACAAGCAGATTCCTCTACTGTTGCTGAAGCCAGAGAGCATAATAACCATCCACCTCTCACTGCGCGGACTACGCCTCTCTGCAGCTGTGTAGCGCACAGGGCTGGGAGGTGCATATGTTACCCATTGTTAAATCTGCTCCCTGGAGCTTTCCTTTACAGTTAGCATGCGGCAGATCTCTCCGTGTTTTTGACGCATGACGGTGTGTTTCTACATAATTGTAGGCTACTGTATCAGTAGTTCAGAAGATCATAATTATGCCTAGGCCAGTGTTTCCCAACCTTGGGGTCGCCTGATATGCAAATGAGATTGTGGGAGATTGCTGATTTATAACATAATCTAGATAGTATTTGATTACATGTATTATTTATTGCATTTATGAATTATTATTATTAATTATTATTAAAATATATTTTTAAAAGGTTTGAAAGGTCCTGTATACTGTATATGAACTGACTGCCTCATGATTCGTAACAACGGGCTACTAATAGTAGCTACTACTTAGTACTTAGTGCATTGCGATGTGCATATGGTTAAAATGATATTGTTTGTAAGAAATTGTAAGACATTTTGGATTGCAAGGATTTTCTCC
>OMKN01048763.1:0-11342 GCA_900302345.1 Melanonus zugmayeri | reverse complement strand
CCCTGGCCGCTACAGATGTAGCACACAAACACACACACACACACACACACTGTATGTACACACACACGCTCGCACGCGCACGCACACATGCGCATGAGTAAGGAGGCACGCACGCGCATGTAGGCACACATGCATGCATGCAGACACACACACACACACACACATACCTACACACACACACACACACACACACACATACACACACACACACACATACCTACACACACACACACACACACACACACACACACACACACACATACTGTACATAAACACACACACACAGACACACACACACACACACACTTGCTGCAAGCCCTCTGAAACCTCAGCCTTGGTTTGTTCACAAAAGAAAGTCACAAGGTGGCCTTAGAAATCATTTTTGAATGTCAAGATCAGTCAGTTTCAGTTGAACACTTTTAAATTGTTGAACACATGTGTTTGTTTATCATTAAGATGCAGCTATGTCAAGATTATTGGTCTCTGCTGCAGGTTAGCCACAGCTTGTTGGGTACAAATTAAAGTATTTTGCTGCATAACTGTTACTAGGGAATGAAATGAAATGGATTGACATATTAGGCTACATCAGTCTCAAGGTAACAGGGCCTGCCTAGAAATAATAGTACCCAACACAAATAATGTAATCTCTATTTATTTTTGTTAGAGTTCATGGGTTCTTGTTCTAATTTGATTAATACACGTAATAAACATAATAAAGCTTCATCGTGTTTATTGCAAAAGAGACCAAATTCGGTGCCCAGTTGACATATAATTAATCTACGGCACCACAAGTGAAAGGTTAGACTACCATCTGTTCCTGTTGAAATGAGCCCCACTAAACCCCCCTAGCTAATTAATAATAATAATAATAATAATAATTAAATAAATGGAAAAAATAATAATAATAATAAAAGATAAATAATAATAATAATAACAACCTTTATTTATAGAGCAAAATCCATGTTATAAGTGCTTTACAAAGGCAGCAAAATAAAGTCATAGAATCATAAAAGTCATAAAATCAACAGGCTTTAAAAATGATAAAAACAATTTGGTGTATAAAAATCAATACAGTCAGTGTAGGAAAAGACAAGAATAAAATTAAAAAAAACATAAACAACATTTTTTAAAGGAAATAAAAGACAGTTCACAGGAAATTAAAGCAGAAGGAAAAAGAAAAGAAGGGACTTAAATGAGATCACTGACTCAGCCGAGTTGATTTCCTCAGGCAGATCGTTCCAGAGCCTCTGGGTCCTGACAATAATTGTGTGAATCACAGAAAATGGCTGATTCTGTAATGTGACTACATTTCTCAGTAAGCTCACTTGCTTGGGTTTTCATATGGACTTTAATTTATATTTGTATACAGCGTGTTTGAATATTATGTTACATTTACAATTTGCAGATTCAATTAAACCAGGCAGATCATAAACTGTAAGATTCAAATTTGTCCATCATCTGCTCCTCTTTTATTAGGATGTTTTTGGAACAAACAAGCATACCAGTAAATAGGAGGCTATAGAGAGCACGAGGCAATTTAAAGCCATAGCCACACAAGAATCACAATCAGAATCAGTAGCAGCCAGTGAGTAGTGACAGCCCCATGTGCACCACTTCCATGCACATTGTAATTAATCCAACCTTGAATGGCAAAGTCTCTGTCTTCTCACAATATGCTTGGCTGCTGATTCACCTTGACAGGGAAAGGTCTAATACCACAAGGGGTATTGCTCCAATCCTATGTGTGTGGCTTTAAGGCTTCAAATAATGCCTGTATTATTCCGAGAATCAACAGGGATTGAATCTGAAAGATTACCTTGCGATCCGGCACAGAGTCAGGCACGAATATCCAATTTACACCAGAGTCCCCTGATACTACTGCCTTAATAAACAAAAATCCCAAAAGATAAGTTTGGGATGTTCTTTTTTTGTTGTTGTGACCAAATAGAATGAAGTCATTAAACCTTGAAGATCAGCCGAATGAACATCATCACAGTAATTTAAAAAATATTGACTGAATTGACAGAATTATACTTGTCATTATCTCTAGATAACAGCCTTTCATTTTTTATATTTTTCAATTCTTGTCAAATGTTTATCTGCAGGAAGAATGGTGAAATTGTTGAAGATTGCAACAATTATGCTTTTGATTACAAGGCAATATTTTGGGGGCAACTTCACTCATGAAAAGCTTATGGCGCAAGGCGGTCTGTTTATATTCAATGTAAACCACAACCTGGAAATTAACACGTTTTCAATTAGGCTATTCTGTCGTTCTGAAATGTGAGGCAGTTTGAGGCTTGCAGAAGAGACTACTACAATGAAGACAAATAAAACAATATGTGCTTACATATTTTTGTGCCATGCTTCTCATTTCAAAACTATTTTGGTAGATTTTGCGATGCACACAAAAGTAATGTTGTACAGTGTAGTGTTATAACTATTAACTATATAACTAGTGTTATATAGTTATATACGCGTGTATTTCCACTCCCAATTGCGATGCGCTGCGCCATAGTCTCGTCAATGTGTGGGACACACTGACGTTAATCTCGCGATAAAAATATTGACGACGTTAAAATGGGTTTGCGTTACCGCCGTTAATAACGCGTTTAACTGACAGCACTAGTTTATTCTATTACTGTTGTGGGGGGTTTTACATACGTGTTGTTGTTGAATATCGTGTCACATATGGATGGCTGTTCTTCCAATGCAAACAAATCCTCTGTAAGTCTGGGGATAGGCAGCCAACCTTTAGTATCACAATCAGCATCACCCCCATAGAAATTCTGTCAGCGTGACGGAGGCCTGATGCTATAATCTCTACACTACCGTATGTTGAGCTTCCCTGGACAAACAAACCATAGCCTGTTGCGTGTTTGATCCCTGGAAAAACACAGAGCTGGTGTTCTGCTTAGTGATGGCTGAGTTGATTGAAGATTCATAGCCCTCGACAATTTGGTATTTGTTTTCAGTTGGTTGTGGATCAAACCCTCCCTTCGATATTTATACAGCTTGTTGGTGAAGGGGATTTGGGATTTGTGAACACAAATGGGTTGAAAGGCTTATTCACTGAGATAGCCAATCAAATCATGCCATCAACACATTCTATTATCCACTAGCGCCTGAGCCAGGGCCATAGGAATCTAGCAGATCAACACAGATGCAAACTCCTATAGGCCATTGAAGGATGATAAACTGTGAACATTGCAGGGTGAATTCAACTCAAAGCCTACACTGGCCTTTGGATCAAAACATTATCAAAACAAACATCTTGGTGTGGCCTTTTCCTTGTCGCTTCATTTTCCTCTCTGCTGGAAGAATAATCCAACCTATCACTTGACTGCACTCCTATGAGGTAAAGTGGCTCAGAAAATGTGCAACAAGTGGCATGCCTGCAGGAAAAAACACTGTATTCATAGTTTTATTCAAACTCAATGTGGAGTCTTTTTACTCACTTTCTCTCACTGTCAATCTGGGCGCTTTCCCTGCCATTTCTGTCCAAGCCGCCTGAGCCTTGCAGGGGGACGTCGCTCATCCTGGCTCCGCTCATCTCCGCTCATCTCTGCTCCCACCCAAAGCTCAGACTCTGGTAAAATGGTAAAATGGAATAAGGCGGAGGGAATAAAGATGTGTCCGTCCTTGCCCTGCCCTGCATTTTATCCAAACTCTATCCTCCCTGCCTGCCTGCCAGGGAGGGACTGCAGACATTCCTCCCTAAATGGTTCCCCTACTGAGGCCAGATGGCATCCATTTAGGAAGTGCTGCTAAGTGATTTCTCACTTTAGCTTTCAGAACTCCTTGCCCACCTAGAGATGGACCCCCCCCCCTCTCTCTCTCCTATATGAAAATGGATGCCGTCTGTCGGTGATGGCTGCATGTGTGGTGATTGATGCAGTGAAAGGAGAGAGCCGAGCCTCTGTGGGCTGTAATTTGTGCAGAGAATTTCTACTGAATGTTTACAGAGAAGTGACCTACTCATTTGGCCCCTTTCCTTTTCTTGTTCTGCCAACCAATTAGCCACTCTTTGGCCTGACATCCCCAGACCAATTCGCAAATGCGTATTAGTCTGGAACCTCTCAGTTCATTTTCGATTTCCAAGGGGCGCTATCACCGGGCGTAGACCAAATGCCTCTGGACACAATTGAATAGACCTCCAACCAATCAGAGCAACGAAACGCGTGACGTAGTGCGTACAGTAGGTAAGTTCAACTTTTACCAAATCCTGTGGAAGTATGGCAAACACATCTTTCTTATCAACAAAAGCTTTAAGTGCAGTTGTTTGTTCTTCTATTAGAGAAAATATACCATCCAGTTCCTTCAATATTGACACGATAGCGGATTCAACAGATCGTTCCACATCAACGGCAGCCATTTTGGTTGTTTACTAAAATGCCTCAAACGGCGCTCCTCTGTACAATCGTATCAAATCTGTCCCATATTAGATAAACGGTTGTGATTGGCCCGACCAGGGCCAGGACCGCTAGAAATCTGTCTGAACAGGAGGGGGCCAGACGCATATGCCAGAGCATAAAACATGAGCTTGCAGATTAGTCTGATTCCCAGGCCGCTCTTATTTGCACTGTATAATCTTGTAATCACGAACATGAAAAGTGGCCAATGTTGAAATACATTCATGATGAGTCAATGGGCCGTAAGTTCGGAACGGCAGCCAACTGGTAATATGCTGTGCACACACCTGTCGCATGCTGCTTTTGAACAAAATACTGTGCGGGAGATGTCTATGGTGTGTATGTGTGTGTGTGCATGTGCGTGTGTCTGTGTGTGTATTTGTGTCTATGGTGTGTGTTTGTGTATATGTGTGTGAGAGTGTGTGTGTGTGAGTGTGTGTATGTATGTGTGTGTGTGTGTGTGTGAGAGAGAGAGTGTGAATGTGTATGTGTGTCTGTGACGTGGCTTCAGGGCTTTAGGGAATAAAAGTTAATACAAGCAGCAATGTGCTTTGCTGCATCAGCAACACTTACAACGTAGTTGTTGTTTATCCGTGGCTGTCCACTGGAACTATACACTATACAACCAATTTAGACTTGATCTTCATAAGGACACTGGAGGACACACTTGTACACACCTGGCAAATAAAAGTTTGTAAAACAAATAAAAAGCTTTCTAGACTGCCACAAAACAAAGGATCTCTGTGCTTTTCTTCTTGACAATGCTGTGATAAAAGTCTTTGTCTCCTTGTTGGAGTGGGTACGAGTTCAACGAAACAACATGGGCTGAACCGGATCTGTAATGCATGCCTTCTTGTCGTTGGAGTTTGTAACCTTGAGAAGTATGCCACCTGACATTTTCCTTGAGCCTCCAAATGGAATCATGCAGAGCAAGCAGCACACAGTGACGTCTAACTCCCTCGGTGCAAACGCTTCTGAACAGGATAGACATTCTGTTGTTTCATGCAGTCCAGCTCTACCTCCTTGATCTATCTCTATCTTCGTATCTCACTAGATTTTTTCATATGTAATCTGACGTTAATTATCTTTGGAGGACAGCTGCATAAACAATATTTGTATTTGTATTCTTTCATTTCCATAACTCTCGGAACTATTGTGTTTCAGGCACATTTTCCATTTTTCCATTTCCATTTGTATTTTCCATTTTATTTCCTTTTCTCCTGGTAAAAAATGGTACACATCCGTGAAATAATGCATATTGTTATTTTCAATCTGGACTGATGGTGTGTGTTTGAACTTCTATTCCTCAGCCCGCAAGAATATAGAATATGCATAGCTGTCACAAATCTGGCTGTGTTGAATAACCCTGTCATTCTCCAATGTTATTTTCCAATTAGCGAAGCCTTGTTTGTACAGGGAGTAAAGAGAATTCTGTCAATGGCCAAGTGCGGTCGAGTGCTATCAACTGGGGTTAAATGCCAGAGAATGTCCATGGGTAAATATTTGCATGGTAGATTTCAGAGCAATCTGGGAGTAGTAATGTTTGTATTTAACCTTTTGTAACCATTCACTTTATTAGCAGAGGACCTAACATGCATAATCAAAAGCAGTTGATCCCAGAGAGTCAAAAAGCTTACAAGACTTTGCTAATGCTATAACTAATAAAGTTTAGATGCCACTTGCTCAAATCTTTGTAAGAGACCTTGCAATTACCCTTTGAAGCATTTGGCGGAGATCCTTCCGCGAGGAGAACAGGTCTGTTTGAGAAGATAAATGACCCTTCACTTCTGTCTGCCCTCTGCTATGCACCACTCCAAATCCATTTGTTTTAGCTCCTGGTGTACAATGCTATACCAGGCATAGCATACTCTGAAAGCAGCAGTCAATAGTCCACAGTAGAAAAATGACATATTTTTGGCTCTTGCCACAGACAGATTTGTTGACAGGAGAGGAACTAATCAGAAACATGGGACTTCTCCAGAAATAGAATTTACTGCTGGACAACATGACCATCTAACAAGCACTCGCAGAAGGTAGGGTTAGTGGTGTGGTGGTGGATACTATCTGTTGGAGTTACATCTCTTCACACAAATAGCAAGATCGGTGGGCCCAAAGCACTTCGCTACCTCTCAATGCATCCGTTTGCACTACCGCAAAGACCTTGAGATGTTGAAACCTTGAGTGTGGTTCATAGATGAGTGGGCTCTCTCCTTCTCACACTCACATAGGTAAAGATATATAGAAAGGAGGCGGGGACAATGGGTGGTAAATTGGACCACCTGTCCAATCAGCACAGAGTTCAGCCATACAGATGATCAGCTCTGCACAGGTCACCAGATGATGAAAGAGTTAAGATAGGTTGCTGATCCATGTAATATCCTCCTTCGCTGTATCTCTCCTCCCTCCCTCCTATATATTTATAGCAGGCATGAGGGACAGTCCTGAGCCTTTAGTACTGTGCTAAATATCATAAAGATTGAGATGCAAGTATACAGAAACACATAATTTTTTTATTTTGGGTTCCACCAAAGATCAAAGATCTTAATTTGCCTTTCAGAAGTTTACACTGTAAACTTCTATACACAATTAACTTGTCCCACCAGATCTCAAATGCAGTACTTAAACTGACCTATCTCTGAACATTAAACCAATGTTATGTACCAGAGAAATTGCAATTTATTACCCTAATTTGTTTTCCTCCCTTCCTTGCTGACAACAAGTAATTATTTTAGCCCCTACAGCAAATTGAAATTCTGTGCATGATAAAAAAAAAAGTATATTTGATGGACTTGTGCAGCACTTTAAGACCATAATTATTTATTATCCATGTTTAATATCGGTATCTGTGACTCTGCACTTTATTAGCTAGAATTGGGTATAAAACCTCCTATCTATCTATCTGTCTGTCTCCCTGCCTGTCTGTCACTGGCTGGCAACATTTAATCTCAAGTTGATGGAGTTCCCCCTGGTTACATTTGATTCAAGTGATTCTTGGGCTGAAAAGGCAGCGCATCAACCTGACTAACCATCAGCACCTCTCCCCAGCTTCAACACCACAATGTTTTGGAAGGGATCTCTGGCTCCTTTCTCAGGACGTAATGCCTAGTGCTTTACATCTCAGTTCCACTGTGTTTCTTGGCATTAAACCACTTCAATGGAACGCAAAGGGGGAGAAAAGGTATAAGAGCAATGGTAATCTATGGCAAAGAGTAAGAGTTTCTTTCCTTCAATATTCCAGCATTTACCTGTGCTCCAATATTTACACAGGCCATTAAGGTGCTGTAAGTAAGATTAAAGAGCTATCATTTGAGTGTAATTCGTTAGAAATGTCATAGCCATCCATCAGCTATTAGTGAGTGAAATGCGCTGTGAGAATATCTGTTAGGAGTTGACTTCGCCTGCCTCTGTATGAGACAATTTAGATTTTAGCTTGCTCCCGGCTCATCTCTGACCAATCAGGGCATCTCTTCTTACCTGTCTTGCCTCCTCCTCCTCATGAGGTATCCTGCATTGTCCCACAGCTCAAACTCACATGCACAACTACACCTGAGTCCCTAGTGCACGATGATGCCAAGGACCAGTGTTCAAATGCACATTTTTCACAGTGCACACTAATGAAAGAGTCATGCAAATTCCCATGTGCAGATGCACCTGTAACCTCTACGAGTAAAATAGCCCTGCCCATGTCTTTAACATATTAATTATCTGATGTACACACACACACACACCAGAGCTTCCATTAGCCGGGAGGCCTATATGCCGGCCATTGGGAGACTAGAATTCCAATTGGCCGTTAAATACAAATCATGATGGTCATCTTGGCCGTTAAAAAAAATATATATACACATTTTAATCATTATTATTATTATTATTATTATTATTATTAAGCCATTAAATTAAATAAACAGGATCCTCTCTAAAAACAGGATCAAAACCATGAGAAGCTCCTCAGAGAGGAGAAGGTGCCTCGTTGGATGCGTATTGCGAGCAGCAACAGGAACTTGAAATCGTCCAACTTCTCTAAGGCAGCAGCGCACTTCACAGCCATGAAATCACGACGTAAATAATCTTTGTTTTGAAAACAGTTGGCGAGTATTAATGTTTAGTTATATTTTAATATAATTTAAGAATGAATTAGGCTAATTTTGGTGCAATAAGTTTTTCTTAAATCTCTGATCTCATTTAAAGCCTGTATTTTCGTTCTTTAAAACTCATTTTCTCATTTTAATTTCAAGCCAGTAAAGTACACTATGTTTTATTTTGTATAATAAGATATGTTTGTTACAACACAATGTGTTTGGCTTTGTTTTTAAAAGGCATTATTATGGCCATTAAATTGTACATTTGGCCAGTAAATCAGAATGTTACACACACAAACACACACACATGCACGCACACACGCATGCATGCACACACACACACACACACCATCTTATTAAAAACCAACATCTGACCTGAGCAGATTGGCTGGCCTCCAACTTCATCAACTGACCTTCCCTCTTTCCTCATGTGTCATCTACAGTTAAAGAACCAATCCCAATACACCCCTTTCCCCTACCACTTCATTTTGAAACATGACGTATCCAGTTGAATTGTCTTTTAGTTAGGGGCAGGATACTTTGTAATTAATCAATTGTGTAGAAATATTGACCCAACTATAGCTCTATAGAGAGGAGTGCTGCTGCCTGACGGTTTCACTTGGAAGCCCCCCATCTCCTACACCGCTAGACACACCGTAGGGGCACGTGTCTTTAGTTCACCACGTCACATCGCTAATTCAGAGCATGAATATCTGTTGACTCTGCAATAGCTTTCTGACTTAACTTTTTATGTCGGGACTCTCTCTCTCTCTCTCTGTCTCTCTCTTTTGACACACTAGAACTACTCTATTAATCACCCTATACTATTTACAATTTCATTACTTAGTTATTTAGCAGATGCTTTAATCCAATGCGACTTACAGTGAATTCAGATACATACATACATTAAAGAGCAAGTACCTAGCTGTAGGCTCAGGCCTACAGGTTGTGGACATCGCATTGACACGCTGGCACACTCTAAACCATACCTCATTAGCATAGGTCCAAATCCATATGTCCAATCTGTGACGTGTATATGCTCAAAGGCATACGTAACATCAGGCTTGGTTGTGTTAAGGCTTGTGCCTGGTTACCTCCGGCGCCAAACTTGCTTCAGCTGCGATGAGGATGGCCTTTGCTGATTCTCTATTCTTTCACTCTCACTTCATCTCATTCTCTCTCTTTCACACTCTTTCACTTTCGCTTTCACTTCAGAGTTGCATTATCTGCTGGTGTATTTTAGGGGGCTGTGGTTTCTCCAGCAGGGTGTGTAATTATCTCGCCTGCTGAGTGGCCATGCTCTGGCCAGAACCCACCACGCTCTCCCTTTCCCTGACCTCATATACATATATTCATGCCTTGGCATGGATGGATATATAGAAATACACCTTATGATATTTGCGTTGATTACTTTCTATCGTCCATGTTGAATGACTCATTGTTAATTTAATTACTCGTTCTTATTGTTGTTGTTGTGGTTGTTGTTCATATTTCCATCTCACAGCCCACCACGACTGGCTGTGTCACTATGTATGACTCAGCGCACATCAAGTATTGGTATAAAGAGACTTAAGCAAAGAGTCGTAGGAACGGCAAAATGATACAGGCAATTATTTCAGTGGGAAATTGGCCGTCGCTTTCTATGATGGAAATGAAAAAAACTAAACGACTAAGCAATCTGCAGAGATGTGGAAGGGAGGGGGGTAATTGGGCTGTGTGCCCTGCATACATTATTTTTATGTAGTTATTCATGTGTATCTCATCTTATTCTCAACCCCTTGTCCCTTGTGCTTCTGATTACATATGACCCTACACTACAATATAAAGCTTTTTAATTTGTCTCCTTTTGGTATAATTGTTGCTTGTGAGAGTTTATTTTCTCCAAAACAAGAAAAGAAAAAAGGAAGTGTTTAACAGGCTAAAAATGTATCAATCATTACACACTTTATTTTACTTTATTATTACATAGGGCCACAATTCATACTCTGCTATATATGCTAGTTTCAACTCTGACTGTGTACCTCCTTGTGATGCACTACCAGGTTGCATCATTTAAACATTGTTGTCTTTTGATTTAGAGAGACGGTCCAAGGATTTCCTGACACTTAATAATACACTGTCTGTGGTGGCGGCATGCATTCTCAGTGGGATGAAAATGAACGTATTGCTTGGCCGCTTCAGCCCATTAATGCATCCTGTTCAGGCAATGAGGCAGGGGGATGCATGCTGGGACACACTTGAAGGTGTCCCATGAAAAGGAGCCAGAGTATTCCATCCAAGCAGAACTGCTACCTGCATCCATGCAACCTGCATATGCTTGTTGTCATGTATGTATGTATGTATGTATGTATGTATGTATGTATGTATGTATGTATGTATGTATGTAAGTCTCATGCCTGCATTAGTCATTGCATTCTATACTTCTATACATACTATATTCTATACAAATGGGTCTTGACGTTTAGAGGAATAGTATGTAAGGACTGGAGATGTATGGTCTAAGAAGTGGTAAGGTTTGCTTTCATTTGTTTGTGTTGTTGTGTCGAGTATGGAATCAAAGATAAGCAACTTGATTGCAGGCACTTCTCTTGGTGCTATGTATCTCACTAAGCCAGATGCATTACTAATTGGGAAAAGTATATTGCAGTGTGATGGATACCTGCGGCATAGATAGATGCTTTTTAAAAAATCTAAGATTGTCAGTTTGTCAGTGCAATTACTAATGTTTGTTTGAGTAAAGCACGCTCTTTCAAAAATGATGTGCTCAGTCTAAGATAAAATACTCAAATAAAATGCCAAAATGCCACTGCTCCAAGCGGTCAATTCAATGATTTCAATTGAAGTTGAATTC